>SNQJ01S0016938.1:68110-80451 GCA_010110895.2 Picea sitchensis
CATGCGGATTCAGCTCAGATTTGGGAGTCAAATCGGCTTGGGAGCTGATCCAGAAGTGGTTGGGAGGCCGACCAATTCCAT
Organism: Picea sitchensis; assembly: GCA_010110895.2. Classification (NCBI taxonomy): domain Eukaryota; kingdom Viridiplantae; phylum Streptophyta; class Pinopsida; order Pinales; family Pinaceae; genus Picea; species Picea sitchensis. Next base: position 68,192 of record SNQJ01S0016938.1, read on the forward strand.
AAATGCGTCGTTTAGCAGGTGCGCGGGTTTTTGCGCCAACAGCCGCGCGTCGTGCGCGCATGCACGCATTGTACGTTCTTGTTCCGCGCATATGCGCGCGCACATAGCTTCTGTAAAGCGCCCTTCAATTTTTGGTTACTTTGTATAGTTTTTGACCCTTTTGCAATGCTGTGAAATTAATTCAGTGCCATGAATGACTTCATTCATGTTTGACGATGTTGAGTTCTTGTCGCCATGTGCGGACAAAATTTCAGTGATAACAGCCACCAATGACTATTTTGAGAGACATTCATCAGTGTTGTGCCAGGGGATTTTATGGAAATCGCGCCATTTTCTAGTGTTCTTATTCGTCTTTTCGTGACCCTTCTTTTCTTGTGGCTTAGACTGGTTTTCGAGAGGTTTTTTGTTAGGGTCGTCTTTATCATACTTTGGTTGTTGCGGATTTGCAGACCCGAACTCCCATTTGTTCTAGTGCCTAAATTTCTACTCGATTTTGACAACATATCGATAGGAAACTCCCAGCGATGAGATGTATAGAAACTCCATTTCAGTTTGGATGTACTTGTGTATAGCCCCATGGTATTTCAGAACCAAATGTCACTCAGAATAATTGATACTAAGCTTGGTGCACAAGGTATGTAAGGTATTGGTGAAATCTGACACTGCTTGGCCCCTCTCTTAACGCAACATGGTCCATCTCGCGTATTGGTCTTCATAGTTACCACCATGGTAATATTGTTCCTTGACTGCATCCACAAAAAAATCCCAAGTGGGCTCGGCCCCATATATTCCAAAATCCTCTGTGGAACTTAGCTCCCAGTAAGTTTCCCACTAATGTTTGACATGGGGGAGAGCCTTAAGGAATGTGAAGGTGATTTTTTCCCTGTCGGAAAATTTGTGAACAAATAAATAACCTTCTAGTAGATTTAACAACTTTTCTAGGGCATGTGCATCTATCTGACCTTCAAATAGGGGAATATCAAAATTAAAATGTACCTTTAAAGGAGAGGTGCCTTCAAAATGGTTTCTTTATGAATACATGCATGTTGTTATTGGTAGGCGTTGAAGGATGTGGGAAAAAATCCCCATCATTTCGTCCCCTTGTCGGGTGAGATCTTGCTCAAGCAACAAATTAATAGAATCTTATGCTCCATCATTTTTCTTTTCTTCTGCCATGGACGGTTTCTTGGGCGTGCAAGACAATTTTCCTCAAGAGAGACAAGCTTGAGACCCAACTTTCTATCCTCAGACCTCGTCGGGGACATGCACTGAAAACGATCAAGGGCAGCCTACTCTGATACCACTGATATGGATTATTTTCGGCACAAAATGAGAGCGGAGATATAATAAAGAAATGTATTGAGATATATGAGATATCCAATAATATAATAGAGATTTATTAGAGATATAACCATAAACACAAAGATACACTAATACACAATTTATATTAATGAACGAAATGTACAAATCTATAGAAATACAGAGTGAAAGACTCGCTAGAATGGTGGCAGCTTATCTCTGAGAAGAGATGTGACGGCTACTCACATTCACAAGAAGATAGTTATTACAATGAGGCTCCAAAGGCCTTTTTAACATACATAAAATCCAAAACCCTATCCCGAAAAGATGAAAACCCAACAATTTTGTGGACCCCGTTTTGGGTAGTTTGGTGTATCAACTTCCCAGGGGTGTAACTTTGGCATATGATCTTTGTTTGAGGCGCACGATAGCTCATTTGAAAGGTATAGATGAGAAGATTCATTTTGGGGGCTCAATCAAAGCATTTGTTTGTTATTGGGGTGCCCGATCGTGAAAAAACTTCGTTTAGGCCCTCAAAATGGTCCCGAAAGTTTAGGAACCGAAAAACTACTAAAAATAGTAAATTGTCAGAAGATTGTTTTGATCCAGTTGGCATAGGTGGGTGGCCACCGATATCCACCTAGATCACGTATCCTATCCTAAATGTTATATTGTTGATATCTTCTTCCTTTATCCTCGCTTGATGATAACATAATCTCAAGTCAATCTTGGAAAGGATTCTTGCACCTTTCAATTGATCAAACAAATCATCAATCCTTGACAAAGGATATTTGTTCTTTATGGTGACCTTATTTAGTTGTCTGAAATCAATACACAAACTTAAGGTTCCATATTTCTTATTCAAAAAAATCATTGGGGCACCCCAAGGTGACACATTTGGCATATATACCCCTTATTTGAAAGCTTTTCAAGCTACATTTGCAACTCTTTCAATTTTGGTGTGCCCATTTTGTAAGGTGTCTTGGACACTGGGGCAGCTTTTGGCACCAAATCAATAGAGAAATCAATGTCTCTCTTTGGTGGAAATCTTGGAATTTCCCCAAAAACATCTCCAAAATCCCTCAAGACTGGATGGTCTTCAATGTTTTCCATTTTATCTTTGGTTGTCTCTTCCATATAGGCTGCAAAAATTTGGCATCTCTTCCTGAAACTCTTTTCCAGATGCATAGATGAAATTTCTCTAACAACTACAACTCTTGGAATGCTTTGAAACTTGCCTGATACCCTTTTTCATCGAGACAACTCATTGTCTTATTGTAACAATCTAGGATAGCATGGTGTTTTTCCATGCTAATTGACAATCATATGAACCCAATGGTATGATGTTCACATGTACCTTTGTGTTGATTCCATTCATGTCTATTGAAAAATATTTAACCAACTCATTGATTTTCCTCTTAGCCCATGTAGCTAACTGAACTAACAAAGATTTATTATGCTTACTCCTTTGCAAGTGAAATATTTCAACAATGTTAGAGTTTATGTAACTATGGCTAGCTCCAGAATCAATTAAAATTGCTATGAGTTGGTTATCAATCTTACCTTACACTTCAATCATGGGGGATTGATACTTTGCTTTCTTTTTATCCAATGTTGCATGAATCCTTGGCATGTTTCCTCCCATGTATTCAATTGTTTCAACCTCTTGAATATTGTGGACAGTTCTCATCCTTTTTCCCTTGTGAGTGAAGTTCATGTATAAGTAATCTCCCTCACACCCCCGACACTTCATGGGTTGTTGTCTTGGCCTTTTCCAAAATGAATCTTCCATCTTGGGTTCATTTTAGGCTGACCGTCCTTGTTGATTTTCTTGGGAGTTATTTTTGCAAAAGGGTGGCTTAAAATCTCTCTACCTTTTCTCCTCTTTATCATTCATCTTGTCATTCCAAGATTTTTGGCAAACTAGCCTTTCTCTACTCTTCTCATAAAGTTGTTTTTCTCTCCTTATAACCTCCTCCAAAGTCCTGGGGTTATCATAGTGTATCTTTTCACTGTAGAAAGAGGGTAACCCACTCATAAATATTTTGATTTTTACCTTCTCATTCTTTATGAAGCCAACATACTTTAGTAGCTCAAAGAACCTCTTCTCATATTCATCCATTTTCATGCTTCCCAACTTGAGCTCAAAGAACTCATTCATCTTCCTTTCAAGGTAATGCTCTGACAAATATTTCTCTTAGAAATATCCTTTGAACTTCCTCCATGATACTTTATTCTCATCAAGGTGCTTGGCTTGCTTAAGTTGATCCCACCACATAGTTGCCTTTCCTTGCAAGTGGTAGGTTTCAATTCTCGTTTCTACCCTTGACGGGTAATCATGTCGCTGGAAATATTTCTTCATTTGCAACAGTTATGCCTTGGCCTCTTCTCCCTATATATGATCACCATTAAAATTTGGTGGTTTGATTTTCTTGATTTCACCTTGCAAAATGTATGATTCAGGCCTTCTTCTCTACCTCCAAACAGGAGACACACTTGGGTTTCTTTCTAGCCCTGAAATTGCATGAGCTCTCCTAGGGGATTTCTCTAGGAAATGATGGATCCTTATCATACTACTGGACTTCATATCATTCCCACGATCATCCCTTCTACTATGGGATATGGATTATGTCACTTTTTTAGCACTAGTTGCTTGCTTTGTGCTAGAGTCTTTATTGGCTTGCCTTTGCAGCATAATCAAACTCTGAAGTATCTCTTCATGAGCTTTCATAATCTTCTCATTATCTGCCCTATGTTAATGCAAGGGATCGAAAAATACTTACTCAAACATTTTCGAATCTCCTCAGCCTAGGTGAGATAGATGAGATTATAACCCTAGGTTTATATCCTGTTAAAATCTCGATCAGACCTCAAGAAATATGATTCTTGGATCGAATGTCTTTTTATAAATATGTAATTTTTATGTATTTTATTCAAAATCATCTAAAGTAAGGTAAAAGAGTGTACTTGTAAAATAAATGAATAATGAAAATAGGTATATAATCAAATATGATAAAAACAAAGAACAAATCTAAAAGTTAGAATATAAAAAGTCCGATAAATGAGAAGAAATTAGGAAATATTTTATTTAATATCAATTTGAGTTACAACTGAGACTATCTCTTCAAGTCCCTAAGAGAACTTGGACTAGTGTAATTCTTGGAAGTCCAAGATGTTATTTGACTCATACATAGACAACTAGTGTAAAAAAAAATGAAGACTAGAACAAAAAACCGGGTTGGATCGGTCCAAGCTACATGTTCATCATTGTTTTGAATTCTGCAAAACTAACATTAATTACCACTAAATGATTTCAGAACTTCTAACTAAAACCAAACAGACATTCAAGAAAATGAATGATCTTGGAGCATATCACCAATCAATGTGTCCTAGTCTTTTCTTTATTACCTTTAGAATAACCCTGCAACCAACATGATAACTCAACTCTAATCAAAACTCAGTATGGAATGAACACATAATAATCTCACTTGAGGCTTATAGCATACCTTATCAGAATTTTTACTTCTCTATTTTCTCATGCCCTCTTTGACTTGTTCTCCTTCTTTTATATCTTCATAAATTAGTTGGGTAGTTCAACTACTTTTAGTTTAAAATTTAGTTAACTTTTATTTAAGATAAGACAATTTTATTTATTATAAGGGTAAATATATATTTAAATTACAGGTGGTGTCCCACTAGGTCTTCGCTCCTTTCCCAAAAATTCCCTTGTAACTCCAAAAATGATATATATATATATATATATATTTGTCGTCCATGTTAAAAATTGGATTGTCATTCTCTTACATTTCAAACTTTCATTGTCTTTCCCTACTACACAAAACTTTACTGAATCGATACTACATGTCAATGCTTTAGCATTTGCAAGCCCTTACATTAGAAAAATGTATCAGAAAAAACATAAAAATATCCAATACTCAGGTTGTACAGTCTAAAAAACTAGTCTTTTACCAAAATATTTTCTAAGAACTCTTGCAGATAAAAAGAGTCGACCTTGTAAGATAGAGCATATTTTGATAGGGTGTTAGCATCAATGTTTAATTCCTGAAGAATATGACTACAAGTAAACCATTCCAGATTATCAATCAACTCCCTAAGTTGAACCATAATGGGTCATAGTCTTCTAACCTAAAAAGATATCTTCTCGTTTATCCAATCCACCACAACCTTTGAATCCTCAAGTACTTGTATATTGTGCATTTGCAGACTATCTGCATGGAACAACATCTCACATAGAGAGGCTAGCTCGACCATATTATTTGAGCCCATCCCCGAAACATATATGATGGTGAAGTGATGGGTTTTAGTAAGGTATAAGATCGCTCCTTCACCACATAGAGGAGGGTGGCCCTGGTTGGCCTCGTCAAAGAAGCCCGAGGGGATTCCATCCACCACTATGGGAATCCTTGGAATCTTGTTCTTCTTGATATTTGGCTCCGACCTAAAATCTCCAGCTAGATTTATTATCAAACCTACTACTACTTCACCAGGAATATGGATGTTTTCAAAGATGGCATTGTTACAATCTCACCATATAAAATACACAAAGAAAAAAGGGATTGAAACATTGAGACATGACGTCTCCTTGCACTTCCTTACCCAAAATTCTAAATCACCTTCTGGATTCATAGCTTGACAGTATACAAACCACTTTTTTCATTTCCTAACCAGTAGAGAGAGTCTTCTTCATATTCCTTAAGAATAATGAAATTCGATTTCAAAGAGGTGACATTATCCCCCCATCTATCGACATACTCCCCTTCCAACTCCAATAAACCTACAGATTTCCACTCTGATCGACTTGTTATATCCATGGAGGGGAGAGCTACAACACTGAGATCATATATCCCACATTCGTACAAATTGTTTATCAAGTTCTCTGGCAAGAGGAAACCTTGCCTCGAGCCCACCCAAGGATCTTCACCTAGTCGAACTTGTTTGTTGTTTCTAATTCTCCAAGCCAAATGTTTGCCAATTAATGGAAACGCTTCGACCAAAGCTTTCCAACATATCGAGCCATTTTCAGAAGACTTCCTTGGTGACCTGATCTAGTCTAAGATGGTCTTTCTTGGGAAATAATTGGATGACATAAATCTACCCCATAACATATGATCATGAATAAACCTCCACACACTTTTTGTTGCTAGAGCCCTACAAAACCATACCAGATTCTTAATTCCCCATCCTCCAAGTTCTTTCTTCATTTCCAACTTTGACCATTTTACCAGAGGCACTTACCTTTGGAATAAGGACGATGTAGGTAGAGTTGAAAGAACTCCACATTCTTCCCAGTTTTTAGATTCATTCACCACCTTCACTAGGTCACCCTTTAATAAGTCAAAAAACCCCAAATGAAATTATATTGTTAAACCATCTGGCCCGGGACTTTTTCACCTTTGAAAGGATGAGAGGGTAAGAAACAATTCGTTTTTAGTGATCTCTTCCTGAAGGGAGTTGTTCATTTCGAGAGAAATGTGAGCAGGAAAATGGGAAATAACTTTCAAGATCTCAGTTATGGGACAACCCGCTACTTCTTTGAACAAGTTGTTGAAAAAAAAATTACATGCTTCTTCAATATTCCCTTGTCCCATCAACTTTGTCCCAACATCATTCTTTATTTCCCAAATTGAGTTGGAGACCCTACGAAAACTAGCGAATTTATGAAAAAAAATTGTATTGTTGTCTCCCTCTTTGATCTAAACTGCTTTGCTTTTTTGGCTCCACCTAGATTCTTGTTTCCTTAAAAAATATTGATTTTTGCACAAGAAATCCTTTAAAGTTTCCTCTTCTTGATCAGATAAAGAGCCAACCTCGTTGTCCATCATTAGGCTACTATTTTTTTCCTCCAAGGCTGCAATCTCCACTGCTTGTTTTTTCTGAAACTATTTTTTCCACAAGACTGTCTCTTTCCTAATTTTTCATATATTCTAGGCCATCTGTTGCATCAAGGGCCTCCCCTCTTCCTCTACCAAAGCAATCCAGGTATCCATAACAGACTTCCTATAATCTTCTTCGTTTAACCAATCCTGGTTAAATTTCAATGGATAATGTTTATTTATGCCTGCTTTGGAGAGTTCCAACATTATCGAAAGATGATCTGAAATCCCCCTGTTTCCTCCCTTGAGGAAACTTCCCACCGATTTTCTAACATGATTTCAAAAATTAGGAAACGATCAAGGCACTTAGCCACCAAACCCACACCTTTTTTCCCATTAGACCAAGTATAAGAAATCTTCTTTGGATCCAAATCAAGAACTTTGTGCTTTTCCATCCAACGATAGAAAAAAGATTCTAAAGGGTCTTAACGAGGGTTTTGGCCCCAAACTTTTGCTAAATATAACGTAAAATTGATATCCCCACCCATGATAATATTTGAGGAGTTAAAAACATTGGAAATGCTCAAATGCTCCAAAAAAGGACAATGGTTGGCGTAAGGCCTGTAAACATTGAAAATTTTGAATAAAGCATTGAGCCAAATTTTTAAGACCTAAACAACAATACAAGAAGGAAGGAAATGTGAATTTGAAATCTTTAATTTTGGACTATAGATTGTTAGGAGGTCTTCAGAAAGGCTCCCGGCATCGCTTGTGAAAAAATTACAACCCTTGAGCCATGGATTAAAAATTCCCTCTGCTTTAGAACATCTACACATCATTTCTTAAATCAAGATAACTTCAGGGTCAACCACTGCACAAAAACATTTGAGGGATAACAACTTTGGAGCGCCCCCCGCCCCTTGAGCATTGAAGGAGAGCACTTTAATTTTGAAACCTTGACCTGGGCTTTCCCTACTCTAAGGGCCCCAATAATTGTAGATTGTTTACCAGACTGGATCTCCTTAGCCGCTTGAGACTGAGTCAAGGATATCCTAATTTCCTACCTGCGTGAATCTGAGGGACCTAATCCAAGGCTAACCCTTCGGAATCATCCCTCCTTGCGTCCAAATTAACCTTTGAGCACAATAAATAATCTGACTTAACTTCAATAGAATTGCTTGAGGAAGGGGGAGGGACGGGGAGCTGGGATGACACATAGAAGACTTCATACTAATAGGCCTAGCGGGAGAGACCAAACCACCTTCTGTCTCAATTGCATGCCCAAAAGCACGACCAGGAAGACTAGAATTGGGACAAAAAGTCAAAGGATACTTGAGAGAAGATTTTGAATGGGGGGGCAAAGGAGAAGACAAACAAAAGACGTTTTTGGGAGACAAGACCTCATTATTAGAAAAAACAGGTGAGACAGAGTCAATATCCTTACCCGATAGGCTTAGTGGTGAATACTTTGTTGCGTTGTCACCCGAGAAACTAGGTCTAGGATGTTTTTTTCCAACACTTTCTACGTTGTTGCTTATCGCCTATGAGGCCGAAAACGAGGAATCTAACTCATATTTGATTTTCCACACTTTGTTGAAGGGGGATAAATTTGCAGGAGTTTTGTTGCACTCCACTTTCAGGTGGTCTATGGCATGACAACTAAAATAGAGAAATGGAATTCACCAATAGTCGATATGTTGGGTGAACGTGAAACTTCCCCATACCAAATCAATTTCATCATGCAACCCATTTCTCAAGTCGACTTCAATTTGAAGCCAATACCACCGCCTATCAACCTTGGTGTCTCAGCCCGGATCTAGACCTGCAAAAATGCCAATGTCAATGCCAATATCCTTTAATATCTCTTCCCTCCAAAACACCATTGGGAGATTCAGAAGAATCACCCAGATTTTTGCAGGTGATAAAACATCCCATGCAAGATCAAAAGAAATGGACCATTCTTTCAAAACCAAAATTGATGGTCCCCATCCCCATGAATGGTTAAAAATATCCATCATGTATTGATGTGATTTAAACTCAAAACTGATCCAACCTCTCACTAAAGTGTGAAATATGGGAGTATAACCAAGCACATGCTGCCAATTGACTTCCAACAATTTTTTAATCAGCACCGGAGTCACAAATTTCCCACAGAAGCGCCCTACTGTTGTTTTACCTACCATTTTGGTGATATCACCTATGCATAAGTCATCACCCACCACCATACGTATGGGCTCTTTATGAGCTTTCCATCACTTTCCTATTATTGATACCATGATTTTCCAACTAGATGGTGACACCACTGGAGCCGCTTCTCCTCTAGAATCGTGAGTTTTAGACTTCAATGACGGGATTTATGCATGCAAGGCAGAGTTTGAATTTGATCCTCGAAACACTTTCACCTTCTCCTTATTCGAGACACCACCAGAATTAAAGTGGATGGCGTTATTATTTTTTCTACCTCCCTCCATATCGAGGATGGGTCCTCAAATGAGGTTAAGGTCCTCATGATCTAACAATTTAGGGGGATCCAACGGTCCCAAACCGGACAAATCAAATGTCTCCTTTAATCGTTGCAACCTAACAAACTCGTCATCGGATATGAAAACATCTTATGCACTTAAAAAATTTGCACCATTATCTAAGTATGTACCATCCATAAAGCCCCAATTAACTACTTTTTAAAAATCAAACCATCTGATCTCATATCTTCCCTGCTTGACAAAGATTGAAAGCTTTGCATGGACTAATCACTGGTAAGAAAAGTGGGATCCTCATTGAAAGATAGGTTGATGTCATACTCCATTGACGGTACCCAATAAAACCCCTTTTGCTTCTGACTTAAATGACCCCATAGGGGCCTAATGTATCCAGCGGATGAAGGCTGACACTAAATATATCAACATCATGAAATATATCAAAATATGACACCCATCCAAAATATACAAAATCAGCAAACACTTGTATCTCCCAAAATACCAAAATGATATGATATTTAAAGTTTCCAAAAATAATATCATATGCTTGGTGTCCATCCCAAAAAATGTATCAAGTATCTTAAATAGCAATTTTATGATACAAATTTAAAAAGGTGGGGATATTTCTTTTCGAAAAAATCCTCTTTTTCCTTTCTACTTTTTGACACATTTGACCTAAGATTGAAAAAGTCTTCATAATAAGACTTTTTTTCATCTAACTTAACTATTTTAGGGTGCATGTCACTAAAGGTAATCTCTCTCTTGTTGTTGTCTGTTTTTGTTGATTGTTGTTTGGAATGTATAGAATAGGATTGGGATGCCTCGAAGCTAGGAGAAGTAACAAGCTTCTTTCCTTTGTCTATATGGAGGTCATGGGGAGGAACTTGTATTCTTTAGGAGTAGAATGGGCCATGGAGGCAGTTGATGCAACATGCGGTGTTGTATGCAGAGGAGGGGGAGGAGGAGGATTATCAGGCCATTGAGCAACACTAAAGGGAGGGTTTGCAAGGTTGTTATCCCAACCATCATTGAATGGTTGGGAAAGGGGCTCGGGAAAGTCTATAATGTTGGGGTGTTGTTGCAGAGGGGTAGTAGGTGGAGCTGGGGGATGAGGTAATGTTGGTTGTCCACCAAGGTTTAGGCAACCAGTTTGTACTGGTCGATTAAATTCCTCTGAATTGGTATCAAAGTGAATGGAAAATGCCATTCTCTTTGTAGATTTTAACCTTGTACAATTAATTACTACAAACAAATTCCTAATAAAAATAGAAAAGATATAATGGCACACACATTACACAAACCCAATAATCTTTTATATAGGATCACCTCTAATATTTTATTCATCATGTCTTCATTGCTTACAATACAATACATATATAGGATCTCATGACATCAAAAACCCCTAATCCATTAACCTGGATTAGTCAACAACCTTAATTCCTTAACCGGAATTAGAAAACCATCAACGTTAACTAATCCAAAAAGGATCCAGAGAAGGCTAAGAACAACTCAGAATGCATAGAGGCAACTCATGACGCTCAGAATGGCTTCAACAGATAGAGAAAGGGAAAAAACTCAAAGTTCCCAAAACTCAATGAAAATGGCATGATCGCGAAGAATGTGTCACAAGATTTCTAATGGTACAAACGGCTCGTCAAATAGAATTACGGATCAAAACATATAAGCAGTCAAAGTTCAGGTCAAACTTGGTCAAAAAGTAAAAAGGTCAAGGTGACACATGGCACCACTGCAAGGGTGACAAGTGGAACCACTACAAGAGTGACATGTGGCACGTTCATACAACTAAGTTGGCATGGGATGACGTGGCATGGTTGTATAGGTTGATGGCAAACACATGGGAAAATTATGCGGTGGCAAGTGTCAGTTTCGTGCGAAAATGATATGGTGCCACGTGGACAAGTCATGGGCTGCCACATGGCACCTCTCCAATGGTTGCCATGTGAAAAAATTTATATGACTCCACCGGACTCGAACCCTTGACCTCCTCTAGCCGAAAGGCCTCACTTCTCCACGCTAACCAACATACCACCATGTGTTTCTTGTTAGTAATATGGTGCGCATATTATTTAAGTTTAAAGTTTGATATGGGCGCCAAAGGAAAGGGGATAGGCCTTCGGCCCAGCCCCTGGTTCTATGTTTAAACCATGCAACCATTCCAAACAAATATCCGCCAAACCATCCACCAAATGTAGTAACGGTTCCACCATTTTAGGGGCATATGCCAACTATCTGCAAAAAATATCAACGCACCAAACCGCTCGCCAATTTTAGCAAAGTTCGCCAAATTATGGTTATAACTATGTGTATTAAAAAGTGGAGTCCATGGGATTCGATCCCGGGACCTCTGCTAACTAATGACTTAAAATAGCTCCACCTTCCAGTGCGCCAAGCGCCTTCATTTATTCCAAACTACCGAAATTTTCTATAAGAAGGGGGTTCACCAGTGCATTTGGTACACAAGATAGAAGAAGAAAGAAGAGAATCGAGCGCACCCGTACGGAATTTGTATGGACTAGGGCACGCATTTCAATATTTTCCAGTCATTTATTGCAGAGGCAGTGGCACAGAAACTGAGGCAGAGGTGTCTCTTGGGCCTAAAAGTGTCAGATTTGGATCGAGGTGTGAAGAC
>SNQJ01S0016938.1:80461-95036 GCA_010110895.2 Picea sitchensis
TATTGTAATGTTCAGAAAGAGGATTGTTGTTGTTGTTGTTTTTGTTGAAGACGGCCTTGGAGAGCATGTTCAAAAAAAACTCTTTTCACACCAGAAAAAAATTTCGCTTCTCGATGACAACAAGGGTTAGATCTCGGTTAGCTTACCCGGAAGATGCACATTTTCCTATATGTTTTTGATTTTCCGAGATCGCACAGGGCGCAGGGAAAAGAGAATACACGGATCTAAAAGAGTAGCAACCCAGAAATAAAAAATACAAACTGAAATAAAATCAAAATAAAACTTTGCAGAAATTTAAAAAATGCGTATTCAGGCTTTATACCTCCGGATCTTACTGTAATGGTTGTATCTTGGGAAAACGGAAACCTTTTCGAGTGAAATGAAAAGTGTTCCTGAATGAAACAAGTGCTCCGGGCACAATGGAACAATCCTCTCAGCCCAAAAATGTATGGAAATGATAGAAAATGGAGATGAGGCAACTCGGCTTCACGATATCGATCTACAACAGGAGCGAGTCTTCAAACAGGCTCTGATACCATGTTCAACAACACAGGTATTCCAACAGAGGACGAACACCTTCAGTAACCACTCACATAATTAGATCAAAGATCAACACACCGATTTTTTCACGTGGTAAAACCCCTACGGGGAAACATCCACGGCCCCAGCCAACGCGGCCATTTGGAGCAATTTATTAATGCAAAGAAAAAGATTACAGAGAGATTTTACAAGAGATTTTCTCACAATTGATCATCGGAAAATGACCCTCCATGCTCTTTAAATAGAGATCATGGACCAATTGGGTGTTAAGTCATGGATCAATGGTCATTAAGATTGAGGATATTATGAACCGTCGGATCACTCTATGTCGGGAACATATCGTGACCGTCGGATTTCCTAACTACAAATGCATACTAATGCATACTAAAGAAACACACTAAGAAACACACTTTTACCTAATGACGTATTAGACCAAGTAGATCTTAACTAACTCCTAAGTGTCTAAATATCCTAACAGATGTTAGTTTTTTGATCTGAGCAAAGCTTCTATAGCTTAACTCCATAATGAGGTATACTTATGTATTTTGCCCAATTCTTTTGTGGAGTTAATAAAAAGACCTACCCATTTGAGAGCAAGACCCAAAGACGTAGTCCACCAGGGATGAACTCTGTTATCAAGTTTTTTCATTCATATTTCATGCTTATGTCTCTTTCCTTTTGATTTTTTCCTTCTTTATGGTGTAATTTAGTTTATGCTCATTTTATGCGATTCTTTAATAAGTCACCTGACGAAAAGATCCTGGATCATGTTGGTATCAGAGCAATTGTCTTTGACTTGAATTGTTGAGTATGAATGCTTACTAGAGCCAAGCATAAGTAGGGTGAAGGAACTCTTAATACTTTAAATCCTGAAGTTGGCAGTGCATCCCGAAGGAAGAAAATGGCAGAAGAGGAATAGCATGATGAACAAGAGAAAAACTTTCACATGGTCTTTTATCGCATGTCAGAAATGGTCGAACGAATGTATGGAGATTACGAGAAAAGGATGAAGAAGAAAGGGAAGAAAAAGGAAGAACCAATTGATGATGATGCTTTAGTAAACTAAGGGGCAGGAGGAGACCCTCCTGAGCCTCCATCTTCGCCTTCAAGTTCTAGTTCTTCTTCCTCTGAGCATTCTCATCACTCTCAGTATTCTAACTATAAGGCCTCTTTTAAGAAACCATTATTAAAGCTTGATGTAAAGTTTTCTTTACCTATGTTTAATGGAGATGTTAATCCTAAAAAACTAGATAATTGGATCCGACAGGGTTAAGTATATTGTCGTGTTCAGCATATTGATGAAGAGGAAGTTAAAGTGCAACTAGATTCTCTTCGGTTGGAAGGCACCGCTCTCGTATGGTGGGAGAGAAAGCTACAGGACAGAAGTAAGTGTGGTAATCTTCTTTCCTCCTAGTTAGAATTTAAAATAGAGATAAGGAAGCAGTTCTATCCATCAGGATATTTACATAAAGCAATGATGGAATGGAAAACTTTGAGACAAAGTAAAGGTCAAAATGTACAAAGTTTCACAGAAGAATTTAGGAAGAAATCTCTAGCATTGAACATTCCTTTGGATTCTTATGAAACTTTAATGAAGCATATTGGCGCACTTCACAGTTATATTCTCCATACTTTTCTCTTGTTTAACCTCACTAGTCTTGACGAAGTTTGTGTGCAAGCCACTCACCTTGAGAACTGGGGGAAACATGTTCTAGAATATCCCACAAAGAAACCTTCCAATTCCCACAAAAGACTTTCAATAATTTCAAAATGAAGGACAAGAAGACCACTACAGTAATGAGAGAAGGAGGAAAACCATCTTGCACTCATTGCAAGAAGAGCGGTCACGATGAAGAACATTGTTGGAAATTGCATCCAAAAAAGAGACTGAAACAGTTCGGTGGAAAGGGGAAGACAAAGACCGTTTCTACAATACAGCAATATCTTGGTTCTGATTCAGGAGATGAAGGAAAGATCACAATGAGTACAAGGTAAATATTCTCTTCATGCTATTTCAAGTTCCAATGATGAATCTCATATTGATGAACGAAAGAGGAGTGAGTTATTTGATATAAGAGTTGTATCTAAACATACTAAGATAGATACATTATTTGATCTGGGTTCCCAAGTAAATTAATATCTGAATCACTTGTCAAGAAGATGGGTCTTGTAACGAAACCACATCCAAAGCCTTACCCTCTTGGTTGGGTATGAGATAAAGAAAAACGTAATGTCACCAAACAATGTAGGATCAGATTTGTTATTGCTTCAAAGTTGATTGATGAAGTGGATTTGGATGTTGTACCACTTGATATATGTGGCATGGTGTTGGGGAGTCCTTATATTTATGAGAGAAAAGCAGTCTTCTTTAGTCGTGAAAAAAAATACCACCTTACTAAGGGGGGAGTGGAATATATAGTTAGAGCTCACAGCATGAGGGTAAATACAACACTTGTTAGTGCAGGGCAAATGAAAAGACTCATAAACACTAATAAGAGATATGTACTCATGGTCTTCAAAGAGAAAGATGTCGGGACATCCGACGCTTTGCAAGGGTGTGATCCATCTCATAAAAATGGAATTAATTGATATTGTTTCTAAGTATGATGATATTTTTCAGGAACCAGATGGATTACCTCCTAAGAGGTAAATCCAACATGAGATACATCTTCAGCAGGATTCTCATCTTCCTAATGTGGGCATGTACAAGGATGGCAGTTGTGGAGATGATAGAGATCAAGAAGCAGGTACAGGGCTTATTGGATCAAGGGGTCATCAGGCCGATTTCATCTCCTTGTGGTTCTCTGATCGTAACGATGCCAAAGAAATATGGAAAATTGTGAATGTGTGTCGATTATCGGGTCTTAAATAAAATCACGGTGAAAAATCAATACCCTCTTCCTCATATAGATGATTTACTTGACCAGTTGAAGAATGTTGTTTATTTCACTGAGGTGGATTTGCACAGTGGATATCATCAAATCATGGTCGCAGAACAGGATGCATGGAAGATTGCCTTTAAAACCAAATAGTGATTGTTTGAGTGGTTAGTTATGTCGTTTGGGCTTTGTAATGCTCCGGCCACTTTCATGCATGTGATGAATGATGTATTCGGGCCTTTCCTAGATGATTGTGTGATTGTGTATTTAGACAACATTCTTATTTTTAGCGGGGCTTGGGATGAACATGTAAGGCATGTAGAGAAGGTATTGGATACTTTGCAAAGGGAAAAGTTGTATGTAAAAATGTCTAAATGTGAATTTGGCAAGACTATACTTGTGTACTTAGGTCATATTGTAGGAGGAGGACAATTGAAGATTGATCCTTCCAAAATTGATGTAATTGTAAATTGGCATGAGCCAAAATGTGTGACCGAGATCCAGAGCTTCTTGGGTGCAGTCCAGTATTGGAGGAGGTTCATTTCAAACTTCTCCTTTATAGCAGCTCCTTTGCATGCCTTAACCAGTGTGAAGAACACCTTTCAGTGGCAAGGAAAGCAACAAAAATCTTTCGACACTTTGAAGGAGAAGATCAGTACTGCACCAGTATTAGCATTGTTGAATCTTCAACAACCTTTTGAGATTGAGACAGATGCCAGCGGATATACCATGGGTGCAGTATTGATGCAATATTGTAAGCCTATCTGTTACCACTCTGAGACTTTTAACCAAGTTGTTGTTAACTATCCTACATATGATAAAGAGTTGTATGCATTAGTTCAAAGCATAAATAAATGGAAGCACTACTTGTTAGGGAAGAAAAACCATCATGCATACAGATCACTAGCCCTTACAGTATCTTCAAGCACAGACCAAACTACAACAATCTCGACACTACAGATGGATGGGTTTTCTACAACAATTTCATTTGGTAATTGAGTACAATAAGGGTACAAGTAACAAGTTAGAGAACTATTGTCTACAAGGAAAGTTACTATATCATCTTGGGAAGCTATGTATTTCTACAAGTGAACAAGTCCATGTGATATGAGAAGCTCACACTTCTCTTGTGTCTGGGCATTTTGGGGTAGGAAAAACTATGGCTCATTTGCGGAGGTTTTGTTATTGGCCTCAAATGAAAGCAATTGTAACTAAATATGTAAAGGGGTGTGTGATGTGTTCTACTTGTAAGCCCACTAATAGAAAATTGGGGCTATACTCACCACATTCTGTTCCATCCCATCCATGGGAAAGCATTTCCATGGATTTTGTAGGGGGTTTACCAATGACCAAAGGGGGTCATGATTATTTGTATTTTGTAGTGGATAGGTTCAGCAAGATGTGTATCTTGATGCCATGTAAAAAGAAGATCATTGTTGAGCAGACTGTTAATCTCTTCTTTTAGTATGTTTGGATTCACTTTGGGTTGCCCACGTCCATTGTCTCGAATCAAGATACTCAATTTCTTGGGGACTTTTGGACTAGCTTGTGGAGAATGATGGACACGGAATTGAAGAGGAGCATTGCTTTCCATCCACAGATCGACTGACAGGCAGAGGTGGTAAAAATAACAATGGTACTTTTGCTTCGAGGCTATTGCAGCAAGCATCCTAAGTTATGGGATGAGCATATACCCCATGTACAACATGCTTATAACCAAGCTTTACATTCATCCACTCAGAGTTCACATTTTGAGACATGTTATGGGTACCTACCCAAGGTTCCTTTGGACTTGATGTATGGGAGAGATGTCGATGTGAATGAAGAACGAACAGAGGACAGAGCCTGCAAGTTCATTCAGAGGATTCAAAAGATACATTGGGCAGTCAAGGAATAGTTGGAGAAGATTCAAGCATAGTATAAAGCTCGGCATAACAAGCACAGGGTTGATCATCAGTTCCAAGTTGGAGACTGGGTATGGCTTCATATCAGCAAGGAACAATTGAAGGGTGAAGGAAAGAAACTCAAGCCTATCCGATATGGACCCTTCACTATCTTGGAGATAAGCGTAACTAATGTTATTCGTTTAGATCTTCGACCTTATATGCAGATTTACTCTGTTGTGAACGTAGAGAACTTGAAACTTTTTTAGCCTCCCGTGATCATGGATTAGGATGAGGAATTTTCAATACCTTCAGTTGATGAGTTTTCACTTGAGTACTTGGATGAGTTACAAGAAAATATCATCCTAGACAGAAGGATGAGGATTTCACGAAGGGGTGATGTTTATTATCTTCGAGTAGGCTTAAAGGGAAGCCATCCAAGCAAGGCAAAGTGGATAGAGAAAGACAAAGTGAGGGGACTCTTCCCTCACTTACCAATTGAGTAATGAAAGCTTTTGGTGGTCCAAAAAGCTCTCGGTGGGAAGGTGTGATCCAAAAAGGATCAGGAGAAGGCTAAGAACAACTTAGAATGCATAGAGGCAACTCAAGATGCTTATAACGGCTTCAGCAGATAGAGAAAGGGAAAAAATTCAAAGTTCCCAAAACTCGGTGAAAAGGGCATGATCGCAAAGAGCGTGTCGCAATATTTCTAACAGTGCAAACGACTCATCAAACGGAGTTACGGATCAAAATATATAAGCGGTCAAAGTTCAGGTCAAACTTGGTCAAAAGGTCAAGTTGACATGTGGCACCACTACAAGGGTGAAATGTGGCACGTCCGTATATATGAGTTGGTATGGGATGATGTGGCAAGGTCGTACAGGTTGATGGCAGACACATGGGTGAATTATGTGGTGACAAGTGTCAATTTCGTGGGCAAATGATATGGTGCCACGTGGCACCCCTCTAGTGGTTGGTAGGTGAAAAAATTTATATGACTCCACCAGATTCGAACCCTTGACCTCCTCTATCCCAAAGGCCTCACTTATTTGTGTTAACCAACATACCACCGAATATTTCTTGTTAGTAATATGGTGCGCATATTATTTAAGTTTAAAATTTTATATGGGTGCCAAAGGAAAGGGGCTAGGCCTTCGAACTAGCCCTCGGTTCTATGTTTAAACCATGCAACCATTCCAAACAAATTTCTACCAAACCATCTGCCAGATGTAGTAACGGTTCCGCCATTTTAGGGGCATATGCCAACTATCCACTAAAAATAGCAACGCGCTAAACCGCCCGCCAATTTTAGCAAAGTCCGCCAAATTTTTGTTATAACTATGTGTATTAAAAAGCAGAGTCCACGAGATTCGATCCCGGGACCTCCGCTAACTAATGACTTAAAATAGCGCCACCTACCAGTGTTCCAACCACCTTCATTTATTCCAAACTGCTGAAATTTTGTATAAGAAGGGGGTTCGCCAATGCATTCGGTACACAAGTCAGAAGAAGAAAGAGGAGAACTGAGCACACCCGTACAGACTTTGTACAGAATGGGGCATGCATTTCGAGATTTTCCAGTCATTTATTGCAGAGGCAATGGCACAGAAATCGAGGCATAGGTGTCTCTTGGTCCTGAAAGTGTCAGACTCGAATCGAGGCGTGAAGACAGTCATTTTTAGGTAATTTGACACCATGAACACAATGGTGATGTTAGTTTTCTTATCTGAGCAAAGATTTTGTAGCTTAACCCCATAATGAGGTATACTTGTGTATTTTGCCCAATTATTTTGTGGATTTAATAAAAAGACCTACCCATTTGAGAGCAGGACCCAGAGACGTAGTCCACCAGGGACGAACTCTGTTATCAAGTTTTTGCGTTCATATTTCATGCTTATGTCTCTTTCCTTTTGAGATTTTCCTTATTTATGGTATACTTTAGTTTATGCTCATTTTATGTGATTCTTTGATAAGTCACCTGATGAAAAGATCCTGGATCATTAACCATTTGCTGAAAACCACTAAAAAACGGACGCAAAAAACACCAAAAAAAAAAAATTGAGGGCTTTGCCTCCTTGTGACGCCCCACGCGCCTGGCACAATGCAAGCACTAGGTCTAATCATGCAAAGAATATAATGCATACCCAATATTCTCCCACTTGTTGTTTTCTTTGCATACATGGCGTTACAGATTTACATAGTCAACAATCCAGGGAAGCAATGCCCATAGATCCTCTACACCAAGAGAACTTCTCAGTGCTCATAGATTTTGTTAATGAATCTACAATATTCTTCAAAGTGTCCACCTTCACCAGGAACACCTTCTTTTATTCAACCATGTCTCTCACAAAGTTATATTGAACATCAATATGCTTTGTCTTTGAATGATAAGTCAAGTTCTTCGCCAGGAAGATTGCACTCTGACTATCACAATCTATTCTTACAGCTTGTTGTACCAACCCAATACACGAACACAATCTTTGTAACCATGCTACTTCCTTTCTTGCATGAGTGGTTTCCATGTATTTAGCTTTTGTCGTTGAGAGTGCCACTACAAATTGTCTTTTTCTCATCCAATTGATTTCTCCTCCAAAAATTTTAAAGACATACCCACTTGTAGATCTTTTGTGATCCATATCTCCATCCCAATCTGCATCAACAAAGCCATGTATGTCCAACACTCTGTCCAATCCTGGTATTACTTGGTAGCACAATCCATAGCTAGTAGTGCCACACAAATACTTGAGAACCCTCTTTACTGTTGTCCAATGCTCCTTCCCTGGTTTTGACATATACCTGCTCAAAACTCACATTGAATGGGCAATGTCTAGTCTAGTACAAACCATTGCATACATCAAATTTCCAAATGCACTAGCATAAAGAACATGGGTCATGTCCTCTTCCTCTTCTTGAGTCTTGGGACACTGATTCGTAGATAACTTTACATCTATAGGAATAGGGACCCTAACCAGTTTACATTCTTGCATATTAAACCTCTACAATATTGTATCAACACGTTTCCTCTTATTTAACCAGAGTTTCCCATTTTCTCGATCTCTTTTAATTTCCATTCCCAAAATGAAATTTGCAGCACCAAGATCCTTCATGTCAAATTTAGAGGACAACTGAGTTTTGACATCTTGGATAATCTCCTTGTTGTTTCCTATCAACAACATATCATCCAAATACAAGACCAAATAAATAATATGATCACTGATTAATATGAAATACACATAGTGATCCGCTTTGCTCCTTGTGAAATCAAGTCCCAACATATAAGTATCAATTTTTTATACCACATCCTTGGTGATTGCTTTAACCCATACAGGGAATTTTTCAGCCTGCATACCATCTCTTTCTTTCCCTTCACTACAAATCCTTACAGTTGTTTCATGTAGATTTCTTCTTCAAGATCCCCATGTAGAAATGTTGTCTTCACATCCATCTATTCTACTTCAAAATAAAATGCAATAGAAACAAATAAAAGAAATCTAATAGAAGTTAACTTGGCAACAGGAGAAAAGTTTTCACCAAAATCAATTCCCTTTGCTTGGGAATAACCTTTTTCTACTAACAGAGTTTTGTATTTCTCCACTTTTCCTTCTACATTCAACTTCTTCTTAAACACCCATTTGTTTCCAATGTGCTTTCTTTGAGTAGGAAACTCCACTAGATCTCGAGATTCATTCTTTTCCAATGCTGTCATTTCTTCCACCATGGCCCTTTTCCAGAGTTTACCATCCTCTGAATCCACTACCTCCCTAACAGTTCTAGGATCATAATCAGTAATAAACAAAGAAAAATTTGAATGGAAATCGGGTGGAGTATACCTTTCTGGTTTCCTTCTTTCCCGAATCAATCTCCTCAATACTAGAGTATGAGGATCTTATTCTTCCGATTCATGTTCTTTTGTAGAGTTCGATTCATTATCCTTCAAATAAAACTCTATTTTCTCTAGTTCTTCCTTCCTTGGCAGGACTTCATGTTTCACAACATCTTTAATTTCTCTAAATACCACATCTCGGCTATATACAACCTTCTTATTTTCTGGGTTCAAAAGCTTATAACCTTTGAAACCATCTTTATACCTAATAAAGATATACTTTTCAGCGTTTTTTTATCTATCTTACTCATGTTTTCCTTTGCAACCTTAACATAGGCATCACAACCAAATACCCTTAGATGTGTGAGAGAGGGTTTCTTATCATACAATACCTTGTGTGGAGTCTTGTCATCAAGTGTTTATGAGGGTGATCGATTGACTAGGTAACATGCAGTACCAACTACCTTTGCCCAGAATTCTTGTCCTAACCTGGCACCACTAAGCATGCACCTTGATTTTTCCATCAGCATCTTGTTCATCCTTTCTGCAACTCCATTATGTTGAGGTGTATAAGGAGTAGTCTTTTGCCTTGCTATACCACACTTCTTACATAATTCTTCAAATTCATTTCCGCAGAACTCTCCACGATTATCCATCCTCAACACCTTAATTATTTTCTTTGTTTGATTCTCCACAATAGCCTTAAACTATTTAAACTTGTCAAAGACTTTAGATTTATTCTTGACAAAATATATCCATGTATTCCTCGAGAAGTCATCTATAAATGAGACATAGTACACAGATTTTCCTAGTAATTTTCCCAGTGATATAGTTTCCTTGTGCCCTCATTGCGCCACAGGGGAATCTTACCCAATTATGCTTCCCATATACACAATATTCACAGAAATCAAAATCCACGAGAGGAATAAGACATACCTTCAACCATACCTTTATTGTGTAGTAGTCAAAGGCCCTTCTCTCTGATATGCCCTAATCTTTGAGGCCACATCACAATCTTTTCTCCAGAGACTGTAGGAGTTTTTTCTTCTTGATATCCAATATTAGGAACAATGGAACTATTGAACCCATCACTAATAGTGTTTCCCTGTAGATTATACAGAGTTCCAAATTGAACTAACTTCAGCAACACCATTTATCCTTGAACCATCATGCAGGTTTCTTTCTCAAACATTGTTTTTACCCCTGCATCGTCCATTTTGCTTAAATAAATCAAATTTTTCGCCAATCCTGGGATGTGCAGAACATGATGGAGTGTTCTAATCCTTCCATCCATGAGCTTCAACTTGAATTTTCCTCTTCCTATTATTTTTGTTGTCGAGTCATCACCTAGGAAAACATCACCTCCATCATACCTTTTATATTCGCAAAACCACTCCCTATGAAGAGCCATATGAAAGGATGCACCTGAGTCAACCAGCCATGCCTCATGATTTGCATGTGTGCTTGAAGAATCTAAGTACACATCCCCTCCTTCTTCTGCGGAGGTTTTTTCTTTTGTAGAAGGAGCATCTTTAGATCCCTTCCCTCTCTCAATACTTTTGGATCTAAATTGCTTCTTATAGTTCCCTTCTTTTCCACATCTCCATCATACCTTTACAAACTTCCTAAGAGATTTATATCTTCCCTTATATTTATATCTCCCACTTGAGGACTTAGATCTATTTCTTTCATGGGATCTTTGTCTTACAAATAATGCTTATGTGCTATGTCCTTCCATGTTCTTCTGCATCATCTCCTCCGACAACAAGGATGAGACCACGTCATTGAAACTTAAAGTAGGTGTATAACTACTTATGGCCACAACCAGACGGTCCTATGATTCTAGTAAAGAGCATAATAAACAAATACACGTAATTTCATCAAACATCTTAATATCAATAGATAATTACTGACCTACCATTGTAATGAAGGCATTCGGATGCTCTGTCACTGAGTCTTTGTATTTCATCCTCGGTTTTGTCAAGATCGTTTTGTGCTTCCTTTTTTTCCTTCCACATTCTATCTTCCCAACTTCTTTTTTCCATTTCTTTTCCCTCTTCTACAACTCCCCTTATTTCCCTTTTTATTTTCTCCTTTCTTCTCTCCTTTTCTAGTTACTATACTTAGTCATATTTCAGTGATTGGTGGGTTGGCGGACCTTCATCTCCATCCACTTGTTCATGTCATAAGTCTGCTACTACACTTATCCATTTTTCAATTGCGCAGGTTCGCGGGTTCAAGCCCTCATCCTCCAAGTTTCATGACCTTCAATTTGCACCCTAGGTTCCGTGATCTACGTTTTGACCATCATCTTTTTCGAGGGTGTCGAGCTACAAAGTATTTTATTCATTTTGCATGCAAGTATGACCGACCGCCTTTCTACACTTAGTATATTTTTTATCATCCATAACCACGGGTTGGCGGGTTGATGAAAAGTTTCATATTCAAACTCTCTCTCATCTGTCCCCGCCATTTTGTTGCTTTTCCCAATATGCATTAAGTGTTGTTTAATTCTAACAAGTGTTGTGTAGGCTCTGAAAAAAGATCATCATTAATGGTGAAATGCTCAAGGAATTACTCATTAAATTTCATTAAATCTTCATTTTTCAAGGCATTAAATTATCATTATCTCTCCGAAAATAGTTATTTGAGGTTATTATCCAACTGAAGAAATAGTCTCATCAACCTATTGCAGTATCATCTAGACAACATTTTTGTGGTGATACTTTGAATATCTTTGGTCGTGAAGACCGGAACTACTAGTGGTCAAGAGCATATTCATATTATTCCTCTCCTCCTGCATAGAAAGATGTAATTTGGCATCTAGAATTGCTCGTGTCGGGTGTGTTCCTGAGGTTTTTTATTGTAAATAACTCGTTGCATAGTGTGTGGACAAGTACGTGCCAAGTCAAAGAATTATACAGCTCCGGGATCATTCTATGATTTCTCTTTCACCTCAATTTTTTCTCAACATGTTAAAGCTGCTAGAGCCAACTCTTAATTTCAAAGGTGAAGATTGCAGAGAATTCTTGAATATTTGGAGAATCTTGCATCTATCCCAGCAGACATAACCATAATCCAGGTTGATTCCTTTAAAAACCCTTATCAATAAATCGCATGGTTATTTACCAGGTTGACAAGTCAGGAAAGCACTTCTTCTATCTCTCGCATGATTTTATATATTTTGTATTTTATAGTGTAAGAACATGCCATTTTTTATTGGGGAAAACTCATTTCTATCGAAATCTCATCCCAGTTATCACATAATAAAAAGGACAGAAAATTATTTATGGCCTCTTATCTGATATTAGCTATTGTGCATTGTTGTCAATTCCCAAACTTAACCATAAGTAAGAGGGTGAATTGTGAAACAAATCCAGTTACCTTTTGGTATCAGGCACTATGGAGACATAAGATCCCTATGTTTTTCTATGAAGTTTATAATAATTTTGTTTCAGTCTTCAAAAGGTTCTTGTTGGTCGAAAACACTTCAAGGATATCTGACCAAGCTACCATATTTTTAGAGAACAAAGCAAAAATTTGATGAACAAGTGGATATATTAAAGGGATTATCGACTGAGAAATTTTATGGCATAATTGAATATAATGAAGAAGAGATATATATAATTGGTTGGTTGATTATTCTATGAAAAAACAAGATATTGAGGAGGCAATACATGGCATTTCTCATGACTTAAGAGATTTGGAAGGCGAATTATTTAATATCAAAATCAGGCATGAAATAAATGTTGCACCAATGAAAAATTACATTGAAGATTGGTTTAAAAAGGAAATTGATAAATTAACTAAAGAAGGCCAAGAAGCAACAGTTGAGACGGTTCCTATAACCGTCAATGAAGAAAATAAAACGACAGCAGCAAGCAAGTAAAAATCGAGAGACCATCATAGTAATTTTATGTTGATCACATCTTGCTTTCTTTATCAGTTTTTCATCCAGTTACTCTACTTATTTGACTAGAAAGGTTTAACTGAAATCTGATACTTATTCATGTCTTATTTCCAGGTCTTGCTACTCTATCATCGCCCGCCATCTTTTCTTCATAGCTTACTTCTTGTTTATATTTTCTTTATGGTCCGCGGGAGCCCCAATCCCAGTCCTAAGGAAAAACACATTTAAATTTCAAAACTTTGTAACAGACTTTATATTTCTCATAAATACCAAGAGAACTATTTCAGGATCAATTTTGACAGTGTTTTATAACTCTGAGTTTTGAGTATAAAATATTTGAGATTGACGTATCATTTTCTTTATTTGAGCTCCACATGTGTTTACTCTATTAAAGTTATCTTATGTGTGCAGACCATTTTCTTTTATTTTTATGTGATCAAAAATATTTAGTTTAACTATAATGGATGTGAGGAAATTTTTCTTATATTTTTCAAATATGTGATGTGTGAGGTTCCTAGTCATCTCTCAGGAAGTCTCTTTAAAAACAAAATATTTTTTTTTTTCTGCAACCTTTATATTTCTTTGAATATCACGGTGGACTTTCTCAAAGTCCTATATTATTTTGAAAATCTAAAATTCCAAGAGTATCTTGAAACAAAGAGGAGCACCACCTCTATAAAAATGCAGGGGGATTTGTATCCCTGTGAGGTTATTGTTTCGGTCCTAATGGATTCAAGCATCAACATTTTTGGCGACTCCACTGGGGATCAACTAAAAATTTGAAATCTGGTTTAGCATCTTTTGAAAGATACATAACTTTTCCCCAGGTTGATCAACCCCACCCAGAAATTGGATTGAATAATCAACGAAGCATCTTGCATCAACTATATAATTTGGTAATAACGACAGTCGAGACCAGGAAATAATTGGAAATGTCTTGGCAGGCATTGGTCCAAGAAGAAGAAAGAGAAATCCTCCGTAGACAAAGGAAAGACGAGTGATAAGACCAAAGAAACGAAAGACAAGCTCGAAGAGAACAAGAACAAGGTCAGAATTGAAGTTGGATGAATACAAGGGACCTATTACCAGAAGTAAAAGAAAGCAACTATGTATTCTAATAATTGGAAAACATATTCGTGAAATATCTCCAGACATGGCAGGAAGAAATGAACAACCACGAGAAGAACCACAAAGAGAATCTCAAGAAGAAAGACAAGGAGATGGAGGAGTTGGTGGAAGAAATCAAGAAGACCTAATATTTGGAAACTGAAGAAGATTAATAGATCCCCCCTTAAATATTTGAGGTGAGCAACATGACCTCCTTGTTCTCCCTAAGGGTACCTTGAAATAATTTTACGGAGACGGAACAATTGATGCCAAAAGACACCTTAATTTATTTATTGATGTTTGTGATTTTCACTGTGTTGAATATGACGATATGATGGTAAGGTTATTTCTTCAAACCTTATCAGGACAAGCCTATGAATGGTATACGACATTACCCACTAGGTCAATTGGTTCATTTAACAACCTCGAAGCT
>SNQJ01S0016938.1:102819-128227 GCA_010110895.2 Picea sitchensis
CAGCAAGCAAGTAAACAAGTGAGAGACCATCATAGTAAGTTTATGTTGATTACATCTTACTTTCTTTATCAATTTTCCATCCAATTACTCCACTTCTTTGACAAGAAAGGTTTAACTGAAATCTGATAACTTATTCTTGTTTTCTTTCCAAGTCTTGCTACTCTGTCATCACCCACCATCTTCTCTCTGCGGCTTACTTCTTGTTTATATTTTCTTTATGGTCAGCGGGAGCCCCAATCCCAATCCCAAGGACAAACACATTTAAATTTCAAAGCTTTGTAATAGACTTTATATTTCTCAGAAATCCCAAGAGAACTATTTTGGGATCAATTTTAACGGTGTTTTATAACTCTGAGTTTTGAGTATAAAATATTTGAGATTGATCTATCATTTTCTTTATTTGAGCTCCACATGTGTTTACTCTATTAAAGTTCTCTTATGCGTGCAAACCATTTTCTTTTATTTTTATGTGATCAGAAATATTTAGTTTAACTATGATGGATGTGACGAAATTTTGCTTATCTTTTTCAAATATGTGATGTGTGAGGTTCCTGGTCATCTCTTAGGAACTCTCTTTAAAAACAAAACATTTTATTTTTCTGCAACCTTTATATTTCTTTGAATATCATGATGGACTTTCTCAAAGTCCTGTTTTATTTTGAAAATCTAGAATTCCAAGAGTATCTTGAAACAGAGAGGAGTACCACCTCTATAAAAATGCAGGGGGATTTGTATCCCCGTGAGGTTGTCGTTTCGGTCCTAATGTATTCAAGCGTCAACAGGGTTATACATCTTCTTCCGCAGGAACAGTTTGTTTACGAGGGAATTAGACTAATGCAAAGTCCCCAACTTATTCCATAAAGCCTTGGTCGAGGCTCCCCTGACACATTCAGTAATATTGAATCTGAGAGACACAACCGGATTGTGCTCTTCGCCTTTCGATCCAACTTTGCGCAATCTTACGTTGACGTTCTTGTAGGTGCAGTACCTATATCCACAATGATCCATTGATCTTTGTCCATGAATAGATCTTCCATCTTGAGCTTCCACAACTCAAAACTTTTCCCATTAAATTTCTCGATCTCTATCTTCGAACGGTTTGCCATTTCTTTTCACCTGAAGAATCAATATCTCAGATCTCCCACTGTAACAAGGTTTATCATAGACCCAACCCAAACCCTTAGCCACAAACACATCCCCCTGAAGCCAATAACAACACTTATACCAAATGTATATTTTAACCCTGTACAATTAATTACTACAAACATGTTCTTAATAAAAATAGAAAAGATACAATGGCACACACACATTACATAGATATTTTTACTCTGGAAACTCAAACCGGGAAAACCAACAGCCTATTTAGAGTTGCACCTCTAATATTATATTCATCATGCCTTCATTTCTTACAATACAATACATATATAGGATCTCGTGGCATTCAAAACCCCTAATCCATTGACTTGGATTAGTCAAAAACCATAATTCCTTAATTAGAATTAGAAAACCATCGGCGAAAACCATGTGCCGAAAAACCATTAAAAAACAGATATAAAAATGCCATTTTTTTGGGGGGGGATGTTGCCCCAGAACTCTTGCGTGCTTGGCACAACGCGAACACTAGGTCTACTCGTGCAAAGAAGATAACACATACCCAACACTCTTGTGCCTCCCTTGTTGCCAAAATACATTTTGCATTCTTCCTCTCCTCCTTGTATTTCCTCCTCTGTTACTTCCTCTGCTGAAAAATCTCATCTAATTTCCATCATCATTCCAATTAGTGCAAAATTCTTAAAGTAAAATACAAGACACAACATAATAAACATCCACTACAACTTTGTTAATATATGATTTAGTTATAACTATGAGAATAACACAACAATTCAAACATAAAAGGGGAAAATGGAATAGGAATAATGTAAGACAGGGAAGAAAATTCATAACTCAACAGACACCCATCTTTTCATTTCAACTTTCAAAATATGAACTGTATATTTCTTGAAACATTCTCTGTTATGAATGGTCTACACCTCTTTTGAACAGGGGAATGCATGTAAATTAAAATATATATGACAGGGTTAAATGGTAAAGGAGTGTATTTTGAGAAAAGTGACATATAATGAAAGGAAAGAATGAAAATTCATGTTCAATATTTAAACATAGTCAACATTCTTGTACATATCTTTTAGACTTGTACACTTTTTCCATTACAAAACCAATATAGATTTTTTCAATCAGCATGGAATTCTTTTGAGAAAATTTCCAAACAATTTCTTAAGTCGATCATTATGTTCTCAAGCTATTATTGTCTTTACCATATATCACGTACCAAAAAATTGTATATGAGTAGATTTTACAACAACCCAATTAACATGCCCATTTAACAAATGCCAAGTTGTCCATACATTGTCAAGAAAGTTGGGAGGAGTATGAAAGCCACATATATAGGTTTGCAATAGTGCCAATAAATCCTCTTTAACATGATTCTTTGTATAATTTTATGTATGCGAGAAATTCAACATACCTTTAATTACATAAACGGGGGGGAAATATCATGGAAAAGGAAATACAATGAGCGGGATAAAAAGGGAAAAGTTGTATGAAAAATGATATAAATGATGAGGGAAAAAATGTAAAGTTATTGCAATTAAAACCAATTTAAATTTTAACTTGGCTAACATGTCTTTTAAACGTGTTTCCATTACCAACCCACTTATTCTTTGATTGGTGTCAACTCAAACTCCACATCATACTTGAACATCAAAACGCTACATGAATAGCAAACCAACAACTGTCATACAAACTCAACCAATGCCAATTTTTTTGGTATACCAATTCCACATAATTGTGACCATTCAAAACTGTGGGATTATAACATAGTGAAGGTTGGGTATGTGATCCAATGTGTAGTCAAAACAAAACAATGGGTTTATTATTATAGCCAAGGAGACAACATATGGTGCACAACCAAAGTATTTTGACACAGAGGAAGGGAAATGTTGAGCATGTAGTGTGCTTTTTCCTTCAACAAATCAAAAACAAAATGATACTGATTACTTTGATATGTATATCGTGAGTTCAAACAGTGTTAGAACTGAATATGAGAGCTAGAAATAGACATAGGTTGTATCAAGAATAATCCCAATTGAGACGACCAAGGAAGGAATTAGACAGCACGAGGCCAATAAACTCATTCATACAAGCTAGAACCCTTTAAACAGAGGGTGAGACAAGTGTTGGGTGTATAATACTTTCTTTCCAACAGTGAACAGAATATTAGCACCATTTTACAATTAAAACAAGGTCAATTTTAAACCCACGTCGAGCCTTGCATGTGCTAACAATAATAGTCATGGGTTCAACCCATTTTCCTTATAACCCCCTTTCTTTCAAAAGTGAAACGTCTTTCAGGAATACATGCAATGGAAAATGGTAGTATGAATCAAAGAGCAGCAACATGTATACCAGAAGATAAAAAACCATAATCATTCTTGCAAATTGAAAACCCATGAATTTCATTCTACATTAACCAATTGCTTCAACAATATTTATTTCCAAACAGTTTTTATGAGTGAAAGACGTAGCAAGAAAAACTTTCACACTCATTACCGGCTAACTAGAGCCAAAACTAATTCATTTGTTAACAAATTTACTTGCAGAAGATACTCAAGAGTTGGTGAGTACTTACCTTGTCACAATGGTTGATTTATACCATCTCTCAGGGATGAGACGGTTGTAGCAACGAACATCAAGGTCGGTTTCTCAAGCTGAAGTGCAGCTCCTTCTACACAGTCGAAAATCGAAACCAAATGACAAGAACCCTAGCCCAGTAAAGGTGGTAAAGCACGGGTTTGATAGCATTAATGTCTGCGTCCTCTCATATTGAATGCATGGCCAGCTCATACGTTGGTACTCCAACCCATATCAAATGTTATGAACAAACCATATGGTATCATCCCTCATACCTCATATCAAAACTTAATAAAACCATTTCCCCAACAATATGTGATATGCCTTTATCACAACCTCCCTTATCAATCATTTTTATTAAAGAATCTTTCGCACATGTTTTAATACAATGTCAAATTAATATATAAAGATTGAAAACCCAAATACTTCATACATTTTCCATGTATTAACTATATCAACCACTTATTTCATTGCAGCACACATATTCATGTGAATATTGCCAAGTCCAACATGATAATGAACCTTAACTTGTATCCATATTATATGTAATTTCTTTATAACATATATATGTTATGTTTAAACACAAAATCAAAACCCCATATAATTCTTCAAAAATATTTATGCCACATGAAACTTCATAGCTCATTATACCATGGTAAGCATGAGTACTAATACTTTAAGTTTTTAATTCATTAGGTATATAACCATGTAGGAAAACCAAAGATCATAACCTTTTGCAAATAAATAACCTCTTGATATCATGCCCAATGTTGACAATCAATGCTACACCATAATGTTGAGAAGATAATTGAGTACTTTTGTAACTTGTCAAAAGTCATTTTCATCACCAGTTTGATGCCTCAAATTGAAACTAATATCATGCCGAAATGATGAAAGAAAATGTCATGTTGGGACTTTATCATTAAAATGTTTTCTCCTAGGGGACCCCACCTATTATAGTTATTAAAAAATTTAAAATATATATAGGATTTTCAGCTCTTTGTGAGCTCATATAGTAGGTGACAAATCATGAGTCAGTACCATATAGCTCTGCACTTCTCTCTACAGGCTTCTCATAGTTACATGCTCATGCTTGCCTCTTCATCCATTAGACTTTGTCTCAGCATTTCCCATGTTGACATGTACACCTCTGACCTCTGTCAGGCTGCTAAATTGAAGCTTTTAAGTGACCTGAAACACTAAATTGTCAAACCAGGGTTGGTAAACTTTGAGCTGATACACAGTATGTGCAGGTAAGCGTCTAGTCTCTATCTGAATGCTATCCTAAGAAGAAAACACACACCTATTCTGAGAACTTGAATTTTAATAACTATCTTGAAACTGAGCATTTCCTATTTAAGTCATCAACAGAAAAAAACAGTCTTGTGCTCAAATGCTGGTACTGCTATTTCTATTCGAAAGTGTGGTTCCACAAGATTATTTTACCTCTATGTTCGATCATTTACCATCATCACTTTTATTCCAGCCATGACACAAAGAGTATTTTCGAAGATGCATTCAATCTGGTCATAAAAATGAATCTAAAGCTATCTACAGGAAAACAGAGTACTTGCCTAACTACTGGTACCAGGAGCTCCCGTTGTTCTAACTGTTCTAAGCAGGCAAGGTAACTACTGTCTAACAAAGCAAAGTGCATGCTAATTCTGAGTTATATTCGAATTGAAAACTGGAAGCCAAACAAACCACACTCATACTCTAAACCCTACAGGCATCATTTATGCATTCAATACTCAGCAACGTCAAAGACAACAGTACRCTGGAACGATTCAGTTGAGGAATAAATGAACACAACTTTGAACAAGTCAAGTCTGAAACTTTGAACTATCGGGTAAGCAAACGCTAACACACTGCAATGAAGTAAAGCTATGATAAACGAAAGCTAAATCTATGAACGTTAAGCTACCTCGTATGCAAGTTCTAAAACACTGAAATGAACTAAAGCTATGATAGCATAAAACGAAATCTATTGACAGAATAAAGCAGCGAGTTGCACCGGTTTGGCGGGCCCAACCAAACGGCACAAACGTTGTTAGTAATAACCAGAGCTGACTAGAACATTCTACGCAACATTGTATAATCCATTAACTCAAAAGGGAATGCTTCAAATCGTATATCAGTCGAATATCATAATGCAACAATAGTCTTTATTCCAAAATATAGGTTCACGGCATAACATAATCCAGCAACGATAACAACAACCCGTCCTCAGGAGTGAACACGGGTTTATATCCAAATTCTTCTGTTTGTAACAGTCTAAAACAAAGGTACGTAAAACAAACGGATCCCCGATCCGAGAATAGTCTTGGAATCAAGTTTTTAAAACGTATTTCACATCTTCATGACACTTAGTGTCACGAAGTGTGAACGATGAAGAATAATCGATCCAGGTTTATCATGATGCCTTCGAGCACCCTGTGGCGATGACTCCAGCTGTCAGGCGAATCTCTCTGTCTCCCATTTGAACCATAACGCACACCATAACGCACAGATCTTGAGCGGCTCCAATGGTACCTCCACGGGTACGAGTTGGTACCTGGTACCGGCATCCTGTTCCAAAAATAGAAGTGGTACCTAATCCAAGCGATAGTAGTTCCAATACCAATTTAAAGCATTAAAGTGAATAAAAATAGCTTGAAATGCAAAGATACCTTAGGTAACCTCATTGAATGGTCGGGAGATGTCAGTTATGTCCAAAACAAGGCTAAAAGGGTGGTACTGGTAGATAAATGGAGGCCTGTGGCATATAATGTGGGCAAAAACATGATCAAAACTGGGGACCAACAACCTCCTCCTCATGGCTATAAGATCCCTATGCATCTTCCATAACTCCATTCCTCATATAAGAACCGAAATTGTCTTCATGTACCTCTAATTCTACAATAAATGTGCATGTAATAAGTATTGTTAGAACATGCATACTATAAAATATTTCATAATTAGATTACAGACCATTCTTCATTTCAATTTATCAAGAATAAAAATACACTAATCTAAAATACAATTCTTTATACATATTCCTCTTTGAAACAACTTTCCATCGGCTGTATCCATGCCTCATTCTAGGTTCTGAGCGAAAAGTTACAACCTTCTCAAATTGCAACTCCCACTCATTGCTCTGTTTTTATGCAAAAAATATTTTATTATTTTATGAGAAACTATAGTGCCCAATTCAAAATTTTGGGTTGATAGATGGCTTCTCCTCCTCTATACCTTTCCATTCACTGCTCATTTTCCCAAATCTGAGCTTCGAGTTGATAGTTATGGTCTGAGGAATTTTAAATTGTTTCTCATTTTTGCCCCCTAATGCTACAAATGCCTTCACTTCCATCCTATACAATTTTAGGCACCCAAATTCCAAATCTAGTTCCATGGTTGTCTTCTATGGTCCATGGGATTTCCACAGACTATCATATGCCCCAAACCGACTTTTGAGCAAGGATTTATGCCCTCTGGAAGTAAATTGGTGCTAAAAATATACCTTATATTAATTCAACCACAACTTCCTCATACTAGCTTTTTTTTCACTCATAATAGCTTGTTGGAAAGATCTTTGTGTTATAATAGTCTTTTAATCTGAGTCGTTGGTCTCTAAATCAAGAGAAAACACAATTTGCTAAGCCTTTCCCAACTAGCGGATGAATCTCCATCGTTGATCGCCAACTCGAAAGCAATCAAGACCATTGATTTTCCAACATCCAAAACCCCATCAACGATCGATGATCGATGATTTCTCTTGGTGAAAAAAAACGCTTCATTGATTTTGTTAACTTGACCATCGACGATCAACAATTTCCCTTGGCAAACCAAACTTGTCCACAAATTTTGTCGAACCCTGATCATCGACTATCGGTAATTTCTTGGCTTATGTGGCATTATACGTGGTTGTTGATGTGGCATGACACATGGATGTTGACATCGAATGTCATGTGGATGTTGATGTGGCATGACACCCCATCATCCCTTTTCCTTCATCAGAAATCAAAAATTTCTTTTGGACGAACCAAACAATTCATCAATTTCACCGACTCAACCATCAGTGATCAATGATTTCTCTTGGTCAGGTGGCACACTTTTCCGATTTTGCCGACCCAACCATCGGCAATTGGAAATTTCTCTTGGCGAGCTAAATTTACTCATGAGTTTTGTCGAACTTAAACACTTAGAAATTTTCAACCAAAATCCAGGATGAACCTGGGTCGTTGATCTCCAAGCTAAAAATGATCTTGACCATTGATCCACCATGCCTCGCCCAACTTTGTTGATGAGTCTCGACCGTCAATATGTTATATTCTACCAACTCTGAAAATGGATTTCGATCGTCGATCTACTCTACTCTACCAACTCTGAAAATGGATCTTGACCATCAATCTACTCCATTTTTCCAAACTCTGAAAATGGATCTCTACCGTCGATTTGCTCCATTTTTCCAAACTCCGAAAATGGATCTCGACCATCTATTTGCTCCATTTTTCCAAACTACAAAAACGGATCTCGATCGTCGATTTGCTCCATTTTTCCGATCTCCAAAAATGGATCTCGACCATCGATTTGCTTGATTTTTCCAAACTCCGAAAATGGATCTTGACCATCAATTTGCTCCATCTTTTAGAACTCCAAAAATATATCTTGACCGTCCATTTGCTCCATTATTCCAAACTCTGAAAAACTTATAAGTTTTTTAATCAGTCTAAGATGAATCTAGGCCCTTGATCTCAAAATCAAATGCGATCTCGGTTGTCGATCCATCAAACTCTCCCAACTTCTCCAACGACCATTAAAACATAAATTTTGACCTTTCAAGTTGAGTTTAGCTCTACAACCTGCATATTTATGCCATTGATAACCTATTAGATATTTCTAAGGGAAATTTTGACTTGGATTGCTCATAAATTTTTGGGGATATCACTCTGGTTTCATAATTTTCCCCAAATCTGTCACAGGTGAAACTCTTCTACAACAAATTTCTACCAAATTCACACGGGTCTGGGCCCATACAAGCTCAGTGTTAAACCTTGAGATCTGATACCAATATGTAGCATTACCCAAATTAATTGAGGTTCATTGCATGCAGAATACACACAAAAATAATTTTTTTCTATTAAATAATCTTGTAGCTTACCAACTATAGGAACACACACATATTTAACCATGTGTTGATTCCATTAACTTAAAAGTAACTACAACATGCTAAACTAACATGAATGTATCCAATAATTTCCTCACAACAACATATAATTCATTCTCATGCACATAATTCATACACAACAATTAAAACTCATAATGCAACACAGAAAATAGATAAAACACTTATCTTCTTAAAATAGTTGTGCAACCAACTAATTGGGATGGACGTTCAACCCAACCATAGACTTGTTGTTATAGATCTCAAAAGTAATTCACCTTCGAGCAAGGGCTAGAAATCCACAAAAGAGGGTGCCTTTGTTGATTTTTGTATCTTTGAGAGGTGTTCTCAGTAGAGGACAAGGTGTCAGGCATGTGTGAATTTTTGTGGCACCATTTTTTACTTTCATTTCAATGAAATTGGCCTAGAAATGAGTCTAGGACCTCATGGGAAAGTTGATGGGATTTGTGGGTTTGTATGGAGGTGCCACACCCACAAAGAGGATTAAAATATTCTAATTAATTGTTGAGTTTAGGAAGGGCTTCTAAACTCACTCATTGGACTCATATATAAAGGAGAGATGTCATTGTGACATTAGATCATCATAGTGGAAGAATGGAGTTAGCATAAGTGAGTCTGCACTTGTGCTAGGAGGCTTGGTGACTTCAACAAAGGGAAATTTTGCTAGGGTGGAAAATTTGGCCTAAGGTTGAGGACTCTCTATTTTCTTTTCTTGGCAGGGAAAGGCACACCTCTCATGTGGGAGAGAGAGACAACCTCATAAGGAAGATATTGTATGAAGTGGACTGAGTTGTAAAAAGTGTTTGTATAGTTTTTCGCATGTACGTGGGTTGCAGTGGGAACAATCGTGCACGTACGTGGGTTGTTGTAGGAACAGTCACGTACATCCATAAGAGATCTTCTGGGTAGGGGCAGGTCCATACATGCTAACAACATGTGACCTCAACAGGTTGTATAGGTGGTCTACATCATATTTGTGGGCAGAGAATATTTCCAGGATATTGTTGAGGTTTGGTTTTCTTATTTGTATGGTTATTGGATAACATGGTTGTTCTTAGTTTTGGTGACTTTGGAGGACAAGGTTGTCCTCAGGTTTTGGTGATATTGTATTTGTTGGGAGGGTTGTCTTTGCCCTCAGGATTTCTGATGATAACGAGATTACAGAACTGAAATTGTGTTTTATATGTGTGATGATTCATCACCGATATTTTTTGTTTCCACTGCATATGTTTCAGTCAATAATTTTTAGTGTAGAATTTTTCAGTGATAATAGCTAGGGTGTTACTATTGGTTCACTAGGAAGCAATTTTTCAGATCTGAAAAATTAGTCACATAGAGTTGCATGTGAAAATTGACATGGTATCAGATCTTGGGATTTGAAAAGAAGGGGATCATCTTGAGACACTTTGTTGGCTACAACACTGAAAGAGTGTTGTACTTGTTCTTATTCTTGTTCTTGTTCTTGTTCCGGGCAAGTCAAGATGGTGAATACATTAAATATTGAGGATAGGATGGAAGGAGAAACCAAATCCCGGGCTTGGAAGGTGAGGATTATCCTTCTATTGGAGGAGAATGACCTCAAGGAGTATGTTGAGGATGTTGTGGCCAACATGAGCAGAGAGATGGACGAGGAGGCGTAGGTGGCTCCATGAGTGGTGAGGTAGGTGACCCCACCAGTGGTACAGGCTCAGAGGGAGTCATCCCTCAAGATCCAGAAGGGAGGATCATCCTCCTAGGATAGTGCAGAGGACAATGGACAGGGAACTAATGACCCCAAAGGTTATGCAGACTCAGAGGGAGTCAGGTTTCAGAAAGAACATGCAGTCTCAGAGTGAGCCTAACCTCAGGGAGAGACAGTTGGCTCAGAGAGAGAAATGGGAATCCATAGGGAGTTCCCCCTCGGGTTCAGTTGGGAGAGAGACATACTCTAGAATATACACACGTGTGTTATGGGTGGAGGAGGCTAGACTAGTGCTTCAGAGGAAGGAGGCTTCTAGGGCATGTGAGACCTCCATGGAGGATTCATGTATTTCAACAGGTTATGCTACTATGATAGAGGAGACTAGACATGAGCTTCAAGGACAGGAGGATTCTAGGGCATGTGAGACATGTATGGAGTATCCATGTGTTTTAGTAGGATTTTCTACAGTGACCGAGGATGCAACCAATCAAACAGATTTTTCCTCAGTGACTGAGGATGTAGCTAGTCAGACAGATTTTTCCTCGGTGACTGAGGATGTGGCCAGTCAGACATTTTGGACAACTGGATGTGTTCTAGTGACCAAATATGCATCCAATCAGAAAGAATTGATAGCAAAACTTATTGTGACATTATTCGATGACCCATTTTCTATAGTGACATAGGGAGTAGCTAGCTTGGACTATTGTAGCACATATGAGGTTATATATCCAGAGTGATATCTACTATGAGTGAGAGTGGTGCATCCAGATGTTGGAGGATGAGATACCTCCCTCTTTAAGAGGGAGTGTTGATTTTTGTAGCTTCAGGATGTATTCTCACTAGAGGCCAAGGTGTCAGGTGTGTGGGAATTTTCGTTGGCACCAATTTTGACTTTTGTTTCAATGAAATTGGCCTAGAAATGAGGTTAGGACCTCATCGGCAAGTTGATGGAATTTGTGGATTTGTGTGGGGGTGCCACACCCACAAAGAGGATTAAAATATTCTAATTAATTGTTGAGTTTAGGAAGGGATCCTAAACTCACTCATTGGACTGTTATATAAAGGAGAGATGTCATTGTGACATTAGATCATCATAGTAGAATAATGGAGTTAGAAAAAGGGAGTCTACACATGTTCTAGGAGGCTTGGTGATTTCATCAAAGGGAAATTATGTTAGGGTCAAAAATTTGGCCTAAGGTTGAGGACTCTCTATTTTTTGTTCTTGGTAGGAAAAGTCACACTTCACGTGTGGGAGAGAGAGACAACCTCATAAGGAAGATATTGTACGAAGTGGAGTGAGACGTATGAAGTGTTTGTACAGTTTTTCGCATGTACACAAGTTGCAGTGGGAACAGTCACATATGTACGCGGGTTGTTGTGGGTCAGCAGGTTGTATAGGTGGTCTGTAGCATATTTTTGGGCAGAGAATATTTCCAGGATATTGTTGAGGTTTGGTTTTCTGATTTGTATGGTTATTGGAGAACAAGGTTGTTCTCAATTTTTGTGACTTTGGAGAACTATGTTGTCCTTAGTTTTGGGGGATATTGTATTGGTTGGAAGGGATGGATTTTCCCTTAGGATTTCTGACGTTAACAAGATTACAGAACTGAAATTGTGTTTCATATGTGTGATGATTCATCTTTGATCTTTTGTGCTTCCAATGCATATGTTTTCAGACAATAATTTTCAGTGTAGAATTGTTCAGTGATAACAGCTAGGGTGTTATTGTTGGTTAGCTTGGAATCAATTTCTCAGATCTGAAAATTAGTCACATAGAGTTGCATGTGAAAATTGACAGCCTCTCATTGTCCACTAATAGCTCATATATCCCACAACCCACTCGTATTCTCCTACAACTATCCTGATTTTGACCAACTCTCTTCCTCTTGACCTACCCAACCCAAGGAATGTACCCCTTAACTTCTCCCAGTCCATCGAGAATCCCATTTGTTTATCAGGGTCTTTCTGGCATAGGTAACCCCAAATCTCACTATTGGGAACTCAAGGGAACTTACTGCTAGGAAAACTACCAGTAAAACAATAGCAATCACTTGTTGTTACGATGCAACTCACACATGGATTCACTCTTAGGGCCTGACAACTTGCTTCCTCAATATTTAACTCCAAAAATCCTCCAGAATTTCCCCCCCATAGTTGCTCCATCTCTAGTGCTCTTCTCTTATGTTCTTCGCTTGTTGTTCATGCAAAAACACGACTGTCTAATTCTTCCCCCTTGGCCATATGAATTTTCTCCCTTTTGTTTGATTTCTTGACTTACACTCTTCCCTGAGATGATTTTACTTCAACCCCATGCTCCCATTAACTATGGGATGTGACTCCTCACACCTACCCTATTACATGCATTCAATAATTAGGTTCTTCTACACTCAATGGAAAATAGAAGGTTCACTCAACACATTACAAATCAGGAAAATGATTTGGGAATTAAACTCATGGTAAAACCCGCCCGTTTTAGACCCCTCCTCTCTTGTGGATTAATTATCCCCCATATCTAGCCATGTTCCCCAACAATTGGCATCACATTTTATTTATTAAAATTCATAAAATACAATTCGCATATACATCACTTAGTCACAACCATAAACTGGGGATTATAGCGCAGACGTTGCAGAATCCATCAAGAAGATTGGGAGTAGAGCCACACATGTGGGCCTCCTAATGACAAATGTAATCCTTCTTCTTGCTTTTCAAGTAATTTAATTGTTGTTGAGAATGCAAATACCATGTTTATTAAAATTTTATTCAATAGGTGCATAAAGGCTTTTACTGCTAATATTAACCATGAAATATGCCTCAAAGGGAAAAAACAAATACCTATAAAGGAGATGGTGAACTAGTATGTAAATGATCCATGAATAAATGGAGTTCATATAATATGTGTGTCTTGGTTTATATGGGTATCCTTCGAAATATTGGAGATGGTTATGTTAACTAAATGAGATTTTCAAATGCATAGATCTGTATGTTTAGCACTAAGAATTTATAGTCAATATTTTTTTTTTCCATCCGTATTTGATTATTGAAGTATTTTAATTTTATTTATGTGTAAGGTCCAGGTCTTGCTATACATATTATTGTACAAGTGTTGTTAATGAGTAGTGAGATATGCTTTGTTATAGAATTGTTATGGCTCCAAAAATATTCAATTT
This sequence comes from Picea sitchensis, assembly GCA_010110895.2. Taxonomy (NCBI): domain Eukaryota; kingdom Viridiplantae; phylum Streptophyta; class Pinopsida; order Pinales; family Pinaceae; genus Picea; species Picea sitchensis. The sequence continues at coordinate 116,525 of SNQJ01S0016938.1, forward strand.
GCAAACAAGTTTACTATATTTTTTCTCAACCCATATTTGTGGGTGCTAATCTCATGCTTTAATATATCCATGGGATCCTGCATTGGATTTATGGGCCTATGATTTTGTTTAATTCATATTTATTTAAGTTGTGGGAGTTTTATGGGTTTAATGAAGCTTTGCCCATATGCCCTAAAAAATTCGATGTAGTGTATTAACTTGAACTTTGAAGAGAATAGATGGGTTTCAGGGAGGATGGAGACAATTAGGAAGGGGATAAAAAGGACGGGGGCAAGAAAGAAGGGGTTTTAAAAGAAGGAAGTTGGTGGTGGTGGGGAAAATAAGGATGGCGGAGAAAACAAAAAAGCGGGATGGCATGATTATAAGAAGGTGGTGATGAATCCAAAGGTGATGGTGAAGACAAGAAGGGTGAAGGAAAGAAAAATAAGACCATATTCCTAGATACATTAGTAAGTACATATAGTTATGATGTTTAAACCCTCTTGATTATGGACTATTTTAACTATATTCAAGTGAATGTTGCCAGTTGTATCTAATAATATTGTATATGATGATAACATCATCTAGTTTATTAACACACCAATTAAATGCATTGTTTGTGCTCATGGAATATTTTTTGAAAACGTCTTTCCAAATGGCAAAAGTAAGTATTTTCTTGACTACTGGGAGGGTTATTCTAATGCCAATCATTATTTTTTCCAATGCATTAGGAAATGTTGTGAATTTTTCGACATAGTATGGATGAATAAAATGCACGAGGTTGATTATATAGTATTAACCCATTTTGTAAGAAAATAAACTTGAATTGAAGTTAAAGTGATTATCTCCCATGACCTTGAAAAACTATTTGATTAAAATATTAAGTATCTCATGTTCAAAATAGTAACTATTTACTACATAAGCAATCCTTAACTATCAATTGGGTCTACCCCAAGTGGTTGTGGGATGGAGTGTTATCCTCCACACCCAGGTTCTATTCCTATCAGTGACATGTGGAGCTCACTATGAGCATATTGTTGTAATGGATTTGAGTTGCATTGTTGATGGCCTTGTTCCCTAAAGAATCTAGGGTTTACCCTAGGTACCATCCTAGAAATGAGGGGAAGTACTTGGGGGTTTTCCCTAGGAATTGTAACCTGGAAAAAAAGCAATCCTTGAACTAGGAATATTTGTATCTTTACAAAACACTTTGAGCACTATTTCAAACAAATTTTATATCATGGTATTTAATAACACCCACTAGCCACAATAAGGTAGAACATGTCAAAATCATACCTCTTCATCTAATTTAGATTCAATACCTTCAACATTAGCATTAAACTATTTCAAAATAACATACTTGCACACATATTTAATAGTTGTGAATACAATTGACTCGAAGTAGTCTTACATATGTATGTTGATTCTACTATGATGTTTTGATCCAATCAAAGTCATAGACAACAGTTCACATAGAGAATCCTTCACCGTCTCTACATGCCCACAAATTAGACTTGTGTTCACCCACGCCAAGTCTTGCAGCTAAATTGATCATATATTTATTTGCAAAAATGACAACGGGACCAAAGTTTGACTTTTTGCTTAGGACTCCAATGAACAATATTAAAATATCACATAGATGACTTAACACAATAATAAAACATTACTTTGGAAGTAACTTGTAAAATAGATAGTGCTTCATCCACACTTGAGAAATAAATGTTTTCTTGTGTATAATAAGAATATATGTGTTGAATGCATTTGATGTGATTCTCACTACTATGAGAACTTGTTACTTTGATTTCAAATGCCCACTTATTTGAAAACAAACTTTCAAAAAGCTTCCTTTCAAAAACGTTCATACTTTTTTCAACACTTGAGAATGACCAAATATAGGATTAAGTTGATATTTTCATAGAAATGCATGTATTATCCCCTATTGTAATATACTTGGTGTTTTGAGTGTAATGTGCTTTTACTATATTAAATCATACAATATATGGTATTATTATTTATGGTGCTACTAGAGTGGACAAATCAAACATGATTGTTATGAATCATGTCAATTCAAACCTTCAAAGTACACTCTCGCAGACATGTGTAGAAGGTGCAGTAGAGAATAGCCATTCCATGGGATGGGTATTCTAGCGAGTTAGAGAAAGGACAAAGGGACAGGTCAAAACTTTGGAGTTTGAATTTTCCCTTCACATTTGCCTCTTAATCTTCCCCTCCCTAGTTTATTTGTTTTCTCTCCTATCCCCCGCCTTCACAGTTATCTTATGATTCTTCACATAAGGTTTTATCGTTCTCTTAATAGTGTTTTGAGTGCAATGCGCTTTGACTATATTAAATCATACAATATATGGTATTATTATTTATGGTGCTACTAGAGTGGACAAATCAAACATGATTGTTATGAATCATGTCAATTCAAACCTTCAAAGTACACTCCCACCGAGATGTGTAGAAGGTGGAGTAGAGAATAGCCATTCCATGGGATGGGTATTCTGGCGAGTTAGAGAAAGGACAAAGGGATAGGTCAAAACTTTGGAGTTTGAATTTTCCCTTCACATTTTCCTCTTAATCTTCCCCTCCCTAGTTTATTTGTTTTCTCTCATATCCCTCGCCTTCACAGTTATCTTATGATTCTTCACATAAGGTTTTATCGTTCTCTTAATAGTGACCTTATGATTCGTCACATCAAGTTGTGTAGACTGCACACTTGTTTATGATCAATTGGAACTCCTTCCCCCCCAGGTTAAGAAGCCTAGGGAAAACCCTGAGTACTTCCCCTCATTTTGAGGACGCAACCAAGGGTAAACCCTAGAATCTTTTGGGTGCAAGGTTGGTCAATAATAGGGCTTGAAGCCATTACAAAAATATACTAGTTATGAGCTCAACATGTCGCTTGTAGGAATTGAACTTGGGTGGGGAGGATAATGATCGCTCCTCCCAACCACTAGATCTAAACCCAATTGACAATCGATTGGAACTCCTTGTAAGAATAGGATTGGAATTGTGTGCAAATACGACAACAATTTCATATCACATAGTTTTTTTTATTGAATACAATATCATGATGTTATAATAATGCTAATATGGCACTATATGTGTGTGTGTGTGTGTGTGTGTGTGTGTGTAGAAATGACACAACAAAAAATATAACTTAGGATGTTTTGAGCATCACATGTCCAATGCAAACATGACGAAAAATCACATCGTAAAATCCTGACATGCAGTAGCAAAAAAATATTAACTAAGGAAAAATGGGCTATAACGATAGTATAGCCCCATATTGTAGTGGTGTTAGCAAGCCACACTTACTACTAAAAAGAAAGTATGATAATACCACACATGACCAAAGATAACAATCTTCATACATAACTTGAAACCCCGACGAAGAAAATATATACTCATTTCTAGATCATTTATGTGGATTTGAACAAATGTCCTTTGCAAAAATCATGTTGGAGTGGGAGAATCACACTTGGACACAACTTTTGTACTATGAAAATATATTTTTTTATTCAAGGTCTCACTTTGAGCATGGGCACATGGAAAGTTTTTACTTCAAGGCAAGAGTCTCTTAGGATAAAAAGTGATTGAATAGTAAACCCACTTGGTGGAAGAACTAGAAGTTGAGTCACCAATGGGTGAATACACCTACATATATAGAGGTAATCATGCCTAGATATTTAGTAAATGATTCCACTCCACCCACTAAGGTGGGAGTTGCAAACATTGATATGAAGATTAACAAGGAGTGGATCCCATCATTACAAGAGGCCTTGCCCCAATGTTTAGTCCATATTTGGTGTGGGTGTTAAGAGCATTGATAGGATTTTTCCATAGTATAATAGGATAGAGAGGACACACCTTTGGTGTACCCATTTCATGCCCACATATGTGTAGGGTAGTTAAGTTCAAAGTAGGTATGTATTGAAAGAATCTATGTAGGAATCCCAACTCAAGGTGAATGCTCTCCACTGAAAGGACCAAGAAAGGGAACCAATCCTTTTGAGCAAACAACAAAATGCATTACAATCAACATCATTGAAAAAGATAATAGTCTTTAATCAGTGCACTGGTTGGATTGAAATTTGTAAGAAAAAATGGAAAAAGGGCAATCCATTAGCATGAATATTCCTCATCAATAGTCAACATTGGGTGGCCCCTTAGAAAATTATGTAAAGTGACCAAGCGAACATGTGGCCTCTAGAGAGAAAAAATTGTACTTGGTCCTTTAAAATCATACAAAAAGTCAAACATAGAATATTCATCCCAAAATATAGTCTTTGGGTTGTAAGGGTCAACATAAAGAATTCAAAACCTTAGGTAGTGTGGAATATACTGCAATTTTTCATGATGGGAAATATTATAAATTACTCATGATCATAATAGTTTCCTTTTTTTTTAACTTATTACCAAAAATATTATCTTTGTTCGATATATACAATACATCTCATCAAGTGTACAATATAAATATTTTTTTTGTAACATAGTTAGTTGATTTTAAGAGTAGGATTGCATATGGTCTTAGGGTGTAATTGGCATAGCCAAACAATTGAGACCTGTATCTAGATTGAAATACCTAAAATTATTTGGATGTAAAATAATATAGTCGGTTCACTTTACCGAAGAAAAGAACATACCAAGTGATCTTAAGCTTATAAAGTATACACAATTTTATGATTACAAATATTTTTATCCATCATAATTGATCTATAAACTGTCTGTATATTCCACTAGAACAATTCATCACAACAAATCTTATAATATTTTGGAATCTTAGATTATGCAAATTACTTTCTTAGATCCCATATTACCAGCTTATTGCTTGAAATTATGGAAATAACTAAAAATGAAAATGAAATAAATGAGAAAAAGAACACACTATCCACACAAATGAACACAAGATATATCTTGGGAAACCCAATCTGGGAGAAAACCCAACTAGAAGGTGAGGTCTATGCTCGACTCTCTTTTCTTCAAATGTGAATACAACGAAACAGGCACCCATTGTGGAGTTTCGAAGGCATGTATGGTTTTTACAGAATATCTCTTCCTTTGTCATGCTCTCAAAATATGCTTTGTTGAACTATGGAACAAATACAATGTTAAAGAATGAAATCATTTCTCCTCCCAGCGACTCGGTATTTAACATAGCCTGATAGTCATCTAGGATTAGGGTTTTGACTTCCTCAACTCTCAATTAGTGATCTGGTTTGGAAATTCTAGAATATTCTTTAAAATCCACATGTGGCTATCCCTGCGTGTTTGAGTAATAGGGGTTAACGTGGCATTCATTTGTACCATGGTGGTCAACAAGGTAAGTCAACTTGCGGGAGGCATAACTTTCGCATATGAGCTCTAATTGAGGCAATTTTTGCACCATTGGAAAGGTATCAAAGTGTAGAACACCATCGAAGGTGTGTGCAGAAGTTGTAAACACTACAAACCCCCAAAAAATCCATTTAATGCCTCAAAATGGCTCTAGAAGGTTGCAGACCCCAATTTTCCAAACTGGGACCTGCCACTAAAATGGCCTCGCAAGTCGATTCCTCCAATTTTTTCAATCAGAAAGTACCAAGATAGATGAAAAATTATATGATGATCCAATCTATATCATTAACCTTCGATCCATTTTAATATTTTAGACTTTTTAAGTAGTAAGAGGTTTATCCTAATGTTTTTTATAAATTTTGATATTTAATAAAATTTGGAGTTAAGATATCTACATGAATTGGTATTTTTTTAAATTTCCAAATCATTATTCTCCTATCACATTCTCGGAGGGTTACATTAACTACTTAAGATTTTGATAATTATTGTCATCGTGTAATGTACCTCTTATGCTTACTCACTATACAAGGTCTAATGTTATAATATTAACATGAAAGTGGCAAAATTGCTTTTCTTTTACAGTAAATGGCTATTAAACAAAAACTTGTTCTCGAACCATAACAACTTTACATTCGAGCAAACACAAATTTTACGAATTTTTTATATTCTACAATGTCATCCAAATATCATGGATAAATACAACGTCAAGAAAATGCATTCCTTCAATCTTCAAACTCAAAACATCTCTTTGAATAGACTCAAAATCCATCCATTGGTTTGCAATCTTTTCTTGTAGTTAAATGAAACATTAAACAAAATTGAAGAAACCTTATCAATCGAGATTACTTGCAAGTTAGAGGATAAATCCACCTTGGTTTCATATCAAAGAATATGCTACAAACTTTAAACTTTGATTCTACCTCATTATGTTATTAAAATCAACCTAGAAGCACCAAACTCAACCCTAAATACTTCAAAACATTCTTCACCTTTTAACATATTGCTAGATTTGAAACAAGAACTATACATTTGTTGGACATACAGTGGGTTAAGAAACTTAGATTAGAAATGCAAAGAAACAAGCCGTGATGGTAAACTAAATCATCCACTGTCAAAGTTAAGGAGAGATATCCTTATACATGGTAGGCAAAATAAGAAACCAGCCATAACATTGATTCTAAACTTTTCCTCCATTTTGTGAGCACTTTCATCATAATTAACCCATAGGCATTTGAACTTGAGAAATGGTAAAGATAGATTAAAAGGAAAGCATTTTCAAATTGGAAACTATATGCAGATTTATGAGGGTTTGTTGAGTGCATTGGCTCTATTGGAGATTGCCACATATTGCCAGATCATTAGTAAAGCATTTCAAAACTATGATGATTTGAACCTCATCATTTGACTTATGTGGACAATTACGTTAGTTTTTTAACAATATGGAGAAAGGGAGTAGCAATACTAATTGAATATATCAAGCTTGAACAACCCAATACTTTTATAAATTATATATGTTTTACCCATTACAATGTAATATACACTAGCCTACACTCTCAAGAAACTATAGATGTTTTGTTTTCATTTATCTGTACCATATCAATTGCCAATTGGGAAAACAATGGATTGCATGAAGGTGATGGAAACCAATATCAAATTCATCCCACCAAGTAATATAATCATGGTGAATCAATTGGATGGACAAATCATAAATTCACCCACATCATAACCACAAAACGGTAGCTATTATTTTTTTATTGGGTTAAAAGAATAGATGATAAGAACAGAGAGATGTATGATTATAATGATTAAACTCCATCTAGTATCAGTTTCTCATTTCTAGTATTAATAACCACATCAAACATAAATTATCTTTGATTGGTGATTTTTGACAACATGTGGAAGGTAGATTTCCTAGTTTGTCAATCACAAGCAAGAATTTGTATTTGACATCAAACACGAAGATTATGTTAGCAAGTATAACATGTAGTAGTCCATTAATCATGCTACCATCCCAAGGAATGTTTTAATCTAAAGAAATGTAATCTAGTAATGGAGCTACTTTCTTAACCATTAATATATAAAACTTAGCAACATAGCGTTAAAAGAAAATATGACAAGAAATTTTTAGAACATAGATAAAACACTTATCTTATCAATAAGTTGATCCAAGCAACTCATTAAGTGTGAGAAATTTTCCACCCAGCCATAGGTAGTCCTCTTTGGATGCCACCCCCTAGCTAGGCTATGAGACCACTAAGGAAAAGGAAATAAGTTTCAAGACTCTAAGGTCACTCCTCCCATCCCAAAAGCATCTAAAATCAACCAAGAAGTTAATTGCATAGCTCTATTGCTAATGTTACAGTTATCCCAACTTCTTCTACTATCCCATACACAGAAGAATGTATTCCCTTCTATGCTCCATAATACCTCATGAGTCCTCTTCTTATCGATTCTCTTCAATATGGGAAACAAGATTCCAAACTAATGTGCCACTTACATATTTCCTTCTAGCAAAATTTGGTTCTTGGATATTTTATGATCATCAACCTACATGGAATGGAGATGATTCTTGTAATGGTTTCTCTATTTCTTTCTCGGAATGGTATCCAAATCTCCTCGAGTGTCTAATGGATTTCTTCTCTATATTTTTCCTTCATGAATAGATATTTTTACAGTTATCAAGGAATAATGGTGTTGTGATTTGGCATAGTAACTATTGCAAATTAATCCATTTGTACTGATACTAAGATTTGGCAGAGATGGTATGTTCTCTCTTAATATAAACCTTGTATGCTTGCAATGAATGAGCTCAAATTTAGAGTTGCACACTCCTAATTAGTTTCCAAGTTAGCAATTGATATCATGATATTCGTGGATATGTTCATTCTAGAAGTGAATTCCTCTTATTTCATTAGGAGCAACGATTTTTTTAGTGGCTTCATAAGTGATGACTTCGTTATATGAGGCAACTTGACAACGTCCCAAAGGCATGCACAACATAAAATAGTGATCCCAAAGGTATTTCCCCCTTTGAAGGATATGGATATGTCTGAAAAGAATCCAAAACAATTTGTTAAAAAGAACCATGCAGTCTTATCATACTTTGTGTGATAGCCATACTTCTCATTAGTTGCTCCAGAGTCAATGCTCTGTGGTCACAAACATATATTTTACTTGAGGTTATAATGACAATTTCAAACCCAAAGAAAACTGACTTGTCCCATTCCATTGTTAATTCAAGAATCACAAGCCTCTGCTCATTAGTTGTCATAAAGAGTAGTCTCCCCTCCTCAATAAAGTGCATTCCCCTCAACCAAAATTCCCTTCCTTTGAATAACCTCCTTCTCCATGGTTGACAAGAGAGAAAAGAGTCATATTCAAACTCTTCTTGGATGCATGAAAGTAGGGAGGTGGTTAGACTTCTCAAAGAAATGGAGTCTTTTCACTCCTCAACACCATCCCACTCTCATGTTTCCATTCAAATAAAACTAACCTTCTAACGAACCATTATTAGCGTTAAAAGAGTGGAGAGGTTGGGATAAGTATATGGAAATTACAATGAGGCAAAGTTATGAGACATATGAAATTGACTTATAATCATCGCCTTGGACCCCCTTACCTCTTCCCTTTTAGTGGACTCATAATGTCTTAGGTCTTCTTTCTCAGTTAGCTAGTCTTGGACCGTTATTTTAGTTATCAAAAATACATTCTTAGACATTCACTATTTGAGTCTCAACCTTAAGCTCTACAATATGAATTTATACGAGAAATTGCCATCTATCACAAATGGGGTCATTTATAAGTGAACTCCTGTTAATATACCCTTGTACACATAATTCAGGCCAATCAATCTAAAGGGTTGAAATTGGGATATTACACATTAAATCGTGGAGCCATCTAATCTTGTAGAAAACTTCACTCTAGTTGTTGGAATTTGATTATATAGAAAGTTAAAGCTTCCATCAATCTAGAACTTTCATCGAATTTTTTATGATCGTCGATTCAGAATTGGAAAAACCCCTATGGACATTATTCCACCATGCATGGACTTTGGATCATGGTAGAGATCTGCATATGCTTGAAATTTCTATTGGATTGTTATGACATTTGTCGTCGAAAAGAGGGTCAATTTGCCACTAGCTTACTCCCTTATTTATAATTTTGCTACACTCCAAATCACCTTTTCACTTGTAAAACAAGTATCATTACTATATGCAACAAGTGAAATTAGCAGCAAAGTTGCTTATACCTACCTCTTAAAAATGTTTTAAAGTGATAATTGTCATATAGAAACATGTGTCTTTCAATGTTGACCAACCAAGTTTCTGCTTCAATTCCTCTTTTGACAATTCCATTGAAGGAGGGTTCCTTCTACTTTCTCATCCCATATCCCAAAGTTTCAACACTTAAGTGGTTCTTCCTAGTTAGTGTTCTCATTTGTTGAAGGTCTCTTTCCCTAGATCTCTGACTTGGATCCTAGGGACTCAAGCATTCCCTTGATTTCTTGAATATATGAAGATTGTTCATCAACTTGGGCTTCAATGAATGAACCTCCTAAGCTAACTCTTTGTGATTTAGACGGTCACTTCGAGGGACATAACCCTAACTAGCCCCCCTAATCTCACACTAGATTCATGAACTAGAGGTGCTCATACCAAATATTCCTATAATATCAACATGGAAGGTCAATTAGTTATAGATAACAAATATGTGCTCAAGTAGTGTATATTAGCAGTATTATTTTGCTTGACATGGGTGAACCCGATAATTATTAATATTTATAAAATAAAATGAATAAATCAATTCATGTATTAATCAAAACTTAATAGGAATGAAACTACAACAATAATTAATAGTAATTACAAGCTACCATGAAACTAAAATGTTTATGAAAAATAACTATAGACTATGTGAATAAATGCACATTAATTGCTTAATTACTTGGAAGGATATGAAGGAAAAATAATTCATTCACTAGTTCCATAATCCATTTAGAGTGATCCATTGAGATTAAAATCTTAGCCTCTCTACACAATAGTAAAATTCAATTAACTACCTTTACTACTTAGCTCTCATTAATTGTGAAAACGAAAGGTTCTACAATTTCATTTAGTTTTGATCTAAGTCTACGAAGAAAAAAATAAGCTCACTCTATATATGTTCAAAGGTAAAATATTAAATCTCCTTAAAATATAGCAAGAGTATCAATGTTATGATAACATATACATATAATTTCTTTTATATTGAATTTCAAAAATAAGCAAAGTAAGAAAGTTATTAAGTGGTTAGTCCCTATTTATAATGAAGATTCAACATAAATTGTGCAAGAAGATTTGTAAGTCTTCTTATAATTTTAAACAAATTTCTCAATTTGGTTTAGTTGGGTGGTTGGGAGGAATAATTGTTATCTTCCCACCCAAGTTTGATTCCCACAAACAACATGTTGAGCTCTTCATGAGTATATGGAAAAGATTCAACATAAATTGTGCAAGAAGATTTCTAAGTCTTCTTATAATTTTAAACAAATTTCTCAATTTGGTTTAACTCTGTGGTTGGGAGGAATAATTGTTATTCTCCTACAAGTTTGATTCCCACGAATGACATGTTGAGCTCTTCATGAATATATGGAAAAAAAAACTATCTACCTACTAATAAATAATTTTAAAATATAAATTAAAAAAACAAAATTATACAAATAAATTTATTAATATATCCTTATTATATTATTAATAAATATATAAAAAAAGAAGGGAATGGAACGAATCAGAATGCCAATGCGGCTAGGGCCCAAACCCTAGCCGCCATCGCTCCTTTTTTTCGCTTGCAGGGATGCTGAGCTTCGTTTGCAGCTGCCGATCCAGGTCTCTCTGCTTACAGGGCGCGACTCGGCGGTTCCAGCACGTCCCTCCTGCGCGCACGCGATCTGGAGCAGTGGTATCGCTCTACAGGGCGCGACTCGGTGATCCAGCGCGTCCCTCCTGCGCGCACGCGACCTGAAGCAGTGGTAGCCTCCGGTGGCCGTCGCCCTGCCAAGATGGCTCCAAATCCGACTGCCGAGAATGAGGAAGATCCTTTGGAAGCATTCAAAGCGTTAGTCCGCTCGGCAGGACCTAAATCCAAGCCTTCTCTTCCGTCTAAGTTTGTTAAGAAGATGGAGGAGATCCCTTCTCTGGAGCTTTCTCCAGAGCAGCCTTGCAACCTTGCCCTCTATCTGGCAGAAAAGGCCCTCATCGGAAAGTTTACGGGGTTATGGCCCAGCCCCAAAACGGTAGACGCATGGATTGAAGAACGATGGAGGCCGCTGATACAGGAAAGAGTTACTCGGAGCGCAGTAGGCAGGGGTTTTTTTGTCTTCAGTTTCTCAAGCAAAGAGGACCGTGA
>SNQJ01S0016938.1:134582-154916 GCA_010110895.2 Picea sitchensis
CCTCGAATTAAACACATATATTTCTGGTCAACAACATTTACCTTGAACACCGTTCACATAATAATGTGAAGAAGTCTTAAAAATTTCTTTAATAAAATTTTCCATAAACCAATTTTATTAAATAAGTGTATTAAAATAATTTTGTTTTATATTATTTAATTTATGAAAAAGTTGAATGTACCTATTTATTAGTAAATATATGCAAAATATATTATGATATACACTATTACTATGCAAAATATATTATGATATACGCTATGTTTAATTAAAGATATTCTAGTACAATACATTATTCAATGTGCAATGTCGCCACATCTAACAATGTATAACATAATTTAAATCTCATTAAGTATTACATTGCTGAGTGCATATTACTTTCTCATAACATATATCAAAATGATGTGATGTTCATAAGTAATGAATTGTGTCTCTAAGTTATAACATAGGTAATGTTTTACTTATTAAAGGATACATGCTTTATTAATATTTATTTAGATTAATTTATTTTATTGATCATGTTTTGTGTTTTTAATAATAAAGAGAAATCCATTTTAAAGAATCAAACACCTTCCTTCCAACACATAAGGATTTTATATTTATAAAATTTAAATCTACATTATTTACAAAATGATATCCTATCTTATCACTAAATAACAACTTATCAAAATTTGAGAAGGGGATTTTTCATCCCACATTGTGTAAATTATTTACAAAATGATATCCTATCTTGATCACTAAATAACAACTTATCAAAATTTGAGAAGGGGATTTTTCATCCCACATTGTGTATATAAGTATGACTATATTTATAGAATTGTAGTATATCTCATCAAAGTTCATAGAAATAGTTTTAAGAGTACAAAACCATTAGAATCCTAGAGCAACATTATTTCCACCAAAACCAATAACATACATCAGAGTTGAATGTTGATAGTCAAACTTGCTCAATTTGACATTATGACATTATTCACTGTAATAAATTTTACCTCCATTAGCGATCACAATCTAACAAAATTTTAATAGGGCATACAAAATAATTGAGTTATGTAACTTACTTACAATCAATAAAGTTATCTGTGTTTTTAGAATCAATGAGAACCACAGCCCACGATGTCTTGATGTGCCATTCCACTCTTAATGTTTAGAGTGTGACTACGCTTGCTAAAGAATGCATGGAGACTATGGGGACCTCTAGTTTAACTGACTATGTTTTTTTTATCAATGAGGTTTGAGAGATGCTCTATTTAAGCTATCTACTCCTCTTCCTCTTCTTGGTTATTTGACAAGGAATTATAAAGAGATTAGATTTTTCTATGTATTAATGCCCTTTATACCACTTCTCGTTAAATAAAATACCTTTTTCATGACGTTCTTGTCCTTTTATTAGGAGTAATTTTGACTTCCGAAGTTGTAGAGGAGATGATATTGGCTTTACCTTTGTCAATAACATAGTATAGTGGATAATATACTACATAATTTTTTGCTTAGATATTAGCTCAACTTCAGTGCTTTAAAAATGTCTATGACTTGATAATTTTTTATATTATGTTGGATGTCATCTCAAATCATATAAACGTCAAGAAGTTTGTCGTCACCAAGATCTTAGGTGAAGTGCATTAAAATATTCTTAGATGAAGAGTATTAGTGTATGTGAATGAATTTACTACCGTTCATATNTTGAAATAATATGAGAGAGAGACAGAGTAGAAATCAAACATTCAAAGAAAACAATAAAATCACAATTAGGAATGTTCATTATTGTTTTGAAGGTAAATAAATAATAGGATGTTATGATTGACTTAGTTTATATATATCTTCTTGATTATTGTTATTGATTATGGTTATTGGGGTTTTTTTAGTTCGATGGTTTCTTAATAAGTCTTGTGGAATAATTTTAAGTTTTGGTAAGAAGTTGAGTTCGGAAAAAACATATGTGGTATTTGGTGAAGTTAGAATGTTTAGCAATAACATATTTGATGATGTGGTTGTGGTTGGTATTGAGAATATATTCTCTTTGAATCATGTTTTTATAAAAAGACCATTTAGCATATGTATGAAACTCCACTAAAGGGTTCTCATAGACACCTTGGTAAAGGAAAGGGTTAGATTTGTCTTTATCATTGTTAAAAATGTTTCTAAGAGTTGTGGAGGATTTTTAAATGGTTTAATACAATTCGTCATAAGTACTTTTGAAATTTTGAAATTTTATTTGTGAACCCTTGAATGTTGGAAGATAGGTTTGGGCATTAGCAATGAGAAGTTTAGCATGGGATCGAGCATTAGGGTTGCAAGGTTTATGAAAAAATGTGTATTTGAGAGTTTGAATAGACATTATTTCAAAGGGTTTTAGGANCAGGGAGTTTCGAGAGAGCGGCAGGGGGTCTGAATAGCCTGTGTGGAGGGTGTGGGGAGGTTGTGGTGAAATTTTATGAGATGGCCAAGGGTCGGATTATGGTCAAGGACCAATTTTTTTTTAGAGAAACTTTGTTTGTGGCCAAAAAAACGGATCGATACGAAGCTTTGATACCACTGTGGTGAACCAAGTCGGTTTACCAGGTGAATACCCAATGTAGGTAAGACAACAAGTTATAATCCATAAGGATAATATATTAAATAATGTATATGAATGAGATGATGAGTACAATAAGAATGAGGGCCTTATATACCCACACAGGGGTGCCCTTCCATGAAGAGACGTGACCTTTCATTTGGAAGGTGTCTCTTCATTATTATTCATTAACTATTATAATGTATTTATATTTATTATTATATATTATGTTCATAACATAGAACTAATCAACTTCTTGGCTTGGTTGGCACTTACGAGTGAGATCTTTGACTTGCCTTTATGTGCGTTGATGATGTAGGACTTCCCATCCTTGATCAATTAGTACTGGTTGGCTCTATGCATGAAGATTTCATCCCTCATATACATGTAAGGGATTCCAAACACTACTCGACATACTTCAAGGAGTACTACGTCCAAATCCACTTCATCAATAAAATAAACACTTACAACAAATTTAATCTTACATTGTTTTGTTACCTTTATCTCTGCATCCTTGTTTACCCAACCCAATGGATAGGGGTTAGGATGATCTTGAACCTCCAATCCAAGCTTGTTGACTAGATCCGCTGCTATGAGATTAGCTTGTGAACGAGAGTCGAACATAGCATCTAGCTTGGTCTTCTTGACTTGAATCTTGATGTGGAAGAGCTTGGTCATCTCCTTCTTTTCTTGGTGATGAAGGCTACTTAGATTCACCTCCTTTGACATAGATGTGCAAATAATATTTTCATCCATGTCTGAGCTACTTTCAACCTAATTGTTCGAATATGTAGCTAGAAGGTTCTTTTCCTTTCCGTCCTTCTTGTGGTTCTTCGGGTTCAGCTTTGGATGTAGTTTCCAACATTTTTCCTCTGTGTGGCCATCAATGCTGCAATGATTACAATGGTTGATGGGATATTTACTCTAATGTGCAATGGTTATTGTATTATTATCTTTCCCCCCTTTTCTGCTTCTTCTTCCCCTCCTTGGAAGATTCTTGGTGCTCTTTCTACTTCGAACCACTTGGTTTCCCTTTCTTTTGTCCTATGTTTTCCAGGTACCATGTCTGTACACACACCTCATCCACTTTCCTTGGCTTGAAGAGCATCACATGTTTTCATAGATGACTACATAAACCCCCCAAATACTTGAAGAGTACATCTGGGTTCTTGGGAGAGATACCCAACATGATGGCCATCTTTCTAAACTCAGTGGTGTACTTTTGTACACTTTGCCACTGCCTTTGCCTGAAGTAGTGCCACTGGATCCATTGGTCCTCTATATACCTGATAGGGTAGAATTGGGACTTGATGAGGGTTTTTAATTCCTACCACCTAGTTATTGGCAGATCACCCTCCAGCGTAAGTGTTTCAGTGTGGCTTTCCCACCAGGTTAAAGCATGTCCCTCTAACTTCAATCTAGCAAATGAAATCTTATGCCCTTCATCTATATGGTGAATGCTAAAATAAACTTCTAGTTTTTGCAACCAATGATTCAGTTTTAATGCATCGATCTCACCTCGGTATGGCTTTATGTCCACTTTCACTTCCATATTCAATAAGGACCGTGAAGGGTTAATGGTACTCAAACTCGATTGCGCTTTCTCAGATTCATTTTGTGACTCCTTTCCCGAGTCTTCCCAATCTCCTGATTTCCCTTTCGATTCGATCTCCGAGTTAGAGCATCCATCATCTCTGAATGGTATGAGCTTGCTTGCTAGAACCGCCATGAGGAGGTTCATATTGTGACTGATGTTGACAAATTGTGCTTCCAACCTGGATCTCAAGGGATATTATGAATAGACTTGTCTACCATGGCTAGGGTTTCTGCGACTTCTCGTTAAGCCGATTCCTAGATCCTACAACTTTCCACAAATACCCAAAAAAAAAACAACTTTGATACCAATATGATCTGTAAAC
This sequence comes from Picea sitchensis, assembly GCA_010110895.2. Taxonomy (NCBI): domain Eukaryota; kingdom Viridiplantae; phylum Streptophyta; class Pinopsida; order Pinales; family Pinaceae; genus Picea; species Picea sitchensis. Next base: position 139,050 of record SNQJ01S0016938.1, read on the forward strand.
TTCCATGGATATTCCACTAGAACAGTTCGTCATAATGAATCTAATAAATAATTGACATCTTTATTATCAAGGTTATATTTTCTTTAGATTTCCAGAATATTTAGTTATTGATATGTCTGCTTATGCATGAAATATATCAAATGCGGAAAATAGAGAATAGTAGAATAGAATTACACCATCCACAAATAAACACAAGATATGACATGGGAAACCCAATACGAGAGAAAACCAAGCTAGAAAGTGAGGTTGCTCTACTCTCTTTTCTCTGGTATAGAAATGATGCAAGTACAAAGAAAGAGGCACTCTTTGTGGAGTTGCCTTTGACCTATGGCTTGTATGGCTACTACAAAATCTCTCCTCCTTTGTTATGCTCACAAAATACCACTCTCAGATATTTTGCTCAGATATGGAACAAGACATAATGCAAAAGAATGGAACCCCTTCTCCTCCTAGTGGCCCACTATTTAACATAACCCGATAGCCATCTAGGGATAGGTTTTTGACTTCCTCAACCCTCGATTGTGGTTGAGTTTGGAACCTTCTAGAATCTTCTTGAAATTCCTCATGTGGCTAGCCCCATATGCATGAGTAATGGGGGATAACATGACATCCTCTCGTACCATGGTGGTCAACATGATATGTCAACTTGTGGGAGGCATAACTTTTGCATATGAACTCCGATTGACAATTGGTCAGCACCGTTGGAAAGGTCTCATAGTGTAGAACACCGTTAATGAGGTGTGCTTAAAATTTAGACCCCAGAACCTTCAAAAACATCATTTAATGCCTCAAAATGGATCTAGAAGGTTCCAAACCCCAATTTTTCAAACTAGGACCTACCACTAAAATGTCCCTGCAAGTTGATTCCTCCAATTTTTTGCACTCGGAAAGGATCGAGATAGATGAAAAAAGATATAATGATCCAATCTGGATCAAGTAATAACTATTAGTTGCATTGACATTGTTAGGGACCTAACCCCTCACATAGGTAGAACAATGTATTCTGATGTAATAAAGGTCAATATTAATAAGGCCTTGCAATAAAGTAGAATAAGTCGAATGTAAGAAGACCTTATAGAAGCTTCCGCTTCTATAAGGATCTTCCTCTAGATGGTTCTATTGATAGACATATTTAGTATAAATAGGAGTAGAGGGTATGAGAACCCTAGCTTATATATTATTGTAATAGAGCTCTGCTCGATTGGAGGTTGCCCCCTTGAAGAGGCCCGTGAACATTGCTCTCAGAATCAAAGTGCTCTTTCTGGTGTTATTTTGATATCATTTCAGTGTATTGTGGTGATTATTCTGGTTATATTGTCGTTTATCTTCCATTTCTAGCATTTTGTTTTTGTTCTGCATACTTTTTATATCTGGCAAATTACAAGTGGTATCAGAGCACTTTCCTTGGTATAAATTGTGGATTAATTGTTTTTTCAGGGTAGAGATGTATTTTGACGTCTTTAAGCCACAAAGATTTTTCGTTACGCGCATAAACCTGCAGTTGAAGGATTCATACACGCAGGAAATATAAGTGGTACTTAAGCGCACATATGTTGGCCACCCTTGTAACCCCTGTTGGTACCCCTTCAAGTGGTAGTGCATTAGACAACACCTGTGTACAGATCGACCTAGATTTCTTGAATCCCTCTTTAGATAAACCGATCGATCGCATGACTGTTATAGTGCCACCGAGAACAACACTCGAGAAAATGCTCTCTAGTACCTGGGTAGTCGGGTAGTACTGCTAAGGGCACGATCTAGCCTCCTTAGTTAGTGCCCTGAGATATTGGGCCGAGTACTATTGTTGGACCCCACACGTATATCAGAGAACTATAGCACAGGGAAAACCCTTGTCTGTAGAACCCTTGAATACCTAACCCTTGGGGATGGAAACAAAAACATTAAAACAGACAAGATCTATTGTCGCACAACTGTGTTCGGGTTGCCAAATCACTACACATTTCTTCCTGGTTAAGCATTTGGGTATTTCATCACTGCAGTATTCTTCAGATTGGAGTATAACTCTTCACCATTGCAGTATTTGAGACCTATTCCATTGGATTTATCTCTTCACCCTTATCACATTCATACATATCAATTTCCAGCAAAATTTTTGACCCCACCTGCCCCATTTCGGTTCCCTCATCATCATGGCCCATACCCGTAGCCAAGACTTGGAAGCTCAATTCAATACCTTGCAATCTAATTTCACAGAGACCCAACAAGAAGTGAAACAACTCAGTGCCAATGTTGCTGCCATCAATACCACCATGCAGTCCTCCATCGTCGCCTCAATCGAGGAACTCAAACAAGACATGACTACCCAACTTGAATCTGTCGTTTCGATGATGTGCACCAAGTTGTATATCCCTGCAGATAACCCTTTATATGACCCACATCCACATACCGAAGCTGAAACTTCCTCTCATTCCCATAATTTTCAGCCCCATCACTTTTAGTGTGACCTACGCCTTCCGCAGGTGGATGTGACCAAATTTCATGGCTCAGATCTCACTGGTTGGGTAACCCAAATGGAACATTATTTCTCTTTATACGACATTACAAATGACTTGGCCAAACTCTGGTATGGTGTTCTCCATCTAGATCAGGAATGTTGGCAATGGAGAAAAACTTCCCGTCAAGGGTATATTGCTTGGACACACTTTGTGGCAAAGCTTTATGAACACTTTGACACTGACACCAACCATTTAGGGCGTTTGAAAAAGTTGAAACAATCAGGAACAACAAAAGACTTTATAGCTTCTTTTGAGCGCCTGGGTTTTCGGAAAGAGGGCATGTTTAATGCCTCTTTCCGAGAATGTTTTATCAGTGGCCTTAAGGATGAGATTCGTGCCCATGTCCTCATGGCTCGGCCTTAGAGTTGGGTGGAGGCTACTAAAAGAGATAAAGAAGCACAACAAGTTGTATCTTCTCAAAACCGGAAACCCTCCTTTATTCCTCACACTAAACCAGTAAATCCCGCTACTCCACTAAAGATCCAAAAATTGACCAGCGCTGAAATGGTTGAACACCAACTCAAAGGCCTTTATTATAATTATGATGACAAATATTTTCTGGACCACAAGTGTAAGGAACAAAAGATTTTTATGTCCATCTCAGAGGATATTTTGGAAGAGGATGTTGAAACTTCCCTTGTGTCTGAGTCACCTGAAACCACTGACATAACCCCCCCCCTCAGACCCTTCTGAAGTAGAACCGATCATTTCCCTAAATGCTCTCACTGGCTTCTCTACTCCCCAAACCCTCAAGATAATCAGTTACATCAAGCATAGGAAGGTCATTCTTCTTTTTGATAGTGGAAGCACCCATAATTTTATTCATCGTCACATTGCCCAAGAAACTCATTGCTATATCAATGCAATCAATAATTTCCAAATCATGATTGCCAATGGCGGCTCCATGAAATGTGGAAGGTGTTGTGAAAATGTGCATCTCCAAATTGGTGACTACCACCTGAAATCTCATATGTTTTCTATTGACATGGGTGGTTGTGAGATTGTGTTAGGCGCAGACTGGCTTAGGACTTTGGGTCCCATGCTCATGGATTTCAAGGAATTAACCATGCAATTTGACCAGGAGGAACAAAAATATAAGTTCCAAGGCATCACCGTCGGTTCACCTGAGATCATTAGTTCCCATCGCATGGAAAAGCTGCTCAAACAAGGTCATTCTGGCCTTATTGCCCAACTCCATGCCATACATGCAACTGAGACACCCTCTGTGCCACAAGACCTCCAATTCATCCTCTCTAAACATCAGTTGATATTTTCCACTCCCCATGGACTCCCACCTTCTCGTGGTGTTCATGATCATTCCATTCTTCTTATACCAGGAATCCTTCCTCCCAATATCCGTTCCTATCGTCACCCCTTTTCCCAAAAAAATGAAATTGAGAAAATGGTTCAAGAACTGCTTAACGCAGGCTTTATCTGCCCTAGTACGAGCCCCTACTCTTCTCCTGTGTTCATGGTCCTGAAGAAAGAAGGTTCTTGGCACATGTGTCCTGACTTCCCGCCCTCAACAAACGCACCATTAAAGACAAATTTCCCATTCCTGTCATTGATGACCTCTTGGATGGATTGAGTGGTGCCTAGTTCTTTACTAAACTTGATCTTCGTTCTGGCTACCACCAGATCCATATGAAAGAGGCAAACATTCCTAAGACTACCTTTAGAACTCATCAGGGCCACTATGAGTTTTTGGTCATGCCCTTTGGCTTGTGTAATGCCCCCTCCACCTTCCAAATCCTCATGAATCATGTCTTTCGCCATTTTCTCCATCATTTTGTCTTAGTTTTCTTTGATGATATCCTCATCTATATTAAAACTTGGACATACCATCTCGCTCATGTGGAACGCGTTCTCCATCTACTCTCTCAGCATAAAATTTTCCTGAAACAATCTAAATATCCTTTTGGTGCCTCAGAAGTCGAGTACTTGGGTCATCTTGTTGGCAAGAACGACGTCAGGGTGGATCCTAAAAAGATTGAAGCTATGCAAGACTGGCCTCACCCAAAGACTCTCAAAATATTGCGAGGATTTCTGGGCTTAACAGGTTGTTATCGCAAGTTTGTTAAGAATTATGGAAATATTGCGGCACCTCTCATTGCACTCCTTAAAAATAATTCTTTCACTTGGACTCCAACAGCTTCTCAGGCTTTTCAAACCTTGAAGATGGCCATGTGCACCACTCCAGTCTTGGCCCTTCCTGATTTCACAAAGACCTTTGTCCTAGAATGTGATGCTTCAGGGAAAGGTATTGGCGTTGTCCTTATGCAAGAGGGTCGGCCTTTGGCATTTACCAACAAACAACTGTCTGAACGAAATTTGGGAAAATCAATCTATGAAAAAGAAATGTTGGCTATTCTGCATGCCGTTGATTTGTGGCGCCCTTATCTATTGGGGCAATGCTTCCAAATTAAGACAGATCATCAAAGCCTCAAGTATTTTCTAGAACAACGCATTTCCTCCCCAGAGAAACAAAAATGGGTGACGAAGCTCTTTTGATATGATTATGAGATCATTTACAAGAAAGGCAAAGACAATGTGGTTGTGGATGCACTTTCTTGAAAATATGAAGATGAAGGTTCCCTTTTTTCTCTCTCCTTCATTGTACCAGATTGCCTCCAACTCGTTCGCCAAGAATGGCTACATGATCCCAAACGTTTGCATCTGATACAACAATTGCAATCCAATTCTCCAGTTTCCCCAGGGTACTCTTGGCTCCATGATGAGCTTCGATACAAAGTCCGTTTGTATTTAAGTAAACGGTCAAAACTTAAATCCATGGTGCTTTCTGAGCTTCATGCTACACCCACAACTGGGCACTCTGGGTTTACCAAAACCTATGACAGGGTCAAACGTTCTTTTTTCTGGGATGGTATGAAACAAGACATTCATAATTTTGTGGTCGAATGTGATTTGTGTCAATGCAACAAGGGAGAAACAGTCAAATCTCCTGGCACACTACAACCGCTTCCGATTCCACCTGCTATTTAGAGGGATATCTCTATGGATTTTATTACATGCTTACCTAAATCAAGCAATAAATCAATCATCGTGGTGGTAGTTGATCGCCTTTCCAAGTATGCTCATTTCTGTGCTCTTTAACACCCATTTACAACATCCACAGTGGCTCAACTTTTCATGGATCAGGTCTTAAAGCTTCATGGCATGTCGCATTCTATTGTTTCTGATCGTGACCCAACTTTCACCAGCAATTTTTGGCAATAACTATTCAAGCTACAAGGCACCCAATTGCATCTCAACACAACTGATCATCCCCAGACGGATGGTCAAACTGAAGTTGTCAACAAGTGTTTGGAAACATATTTTAGGTGTTTTGCATCAAAAAAGAAAAATCAGTGGGCTCAATGGTTACCCCTAGTTGAATGGTGGTACAACACTTCATACCATACAACTACCCGCATGACTCCTTTTGATGCGGTATATGGACAAAGTCCACCATCAGTTCTCTCATATTTACCAAGTGTCTCGAAGGTCCAGACAGTTGACCAAACGCTTACAGTTCGAGAGGCTATTCTCTGTACCCTCATAGAGAATTTGGTCATGGCCCAGAATCGCATGAAGCAACAAGCAGATCAAGGTCGCTCTGAACGTCATTTTGCAGAAGGGGATCAGGTGTTTCTTCGACTGAAACCTTACAATCAAACTTTCCTCAAGGCTGACCATTGTCAGAAGCTGGAGCCCAAATTTTATGGTCCTTATACAGTTCTCAAGCGTGTGGGAAAGGTGGCCTATCTGTTAGCTTTGCCCAGTCATTCTAAGCTACATCTTGTTTTTCATGTTTCATGCTTAAACAAGGTGATTGGAACTAAGTGCCAAACTCAAACCAACCTTCTCAAGTTGGACGAAGAAGGCTCCATTTGGCTACAACCACAAGCAGTTTTGGACCAGTGTGAGCGTCACCTGCGTCAGCGAACCATCAAGGAAGTGTTAGTCCAGTGGAAAGATACAACTCCAGTAGATGCCACTTGGGAACCAACTACCATTCTGCAACAATTTCCACATCTCTAGCCTTGAGGACAAGGCTGTTTTTAAGGGGGAGGACACGTTAGGGACCTAACCCCTCACATAGGTAGAACAATGTATTCCGATGTAATAAAGGTCGATATTAATAAGGCCTTGCAACAAAGTAGAATAAGTCGAATGTAAGAAGACCTAATAGAAGCTTCCGCTTCTAGAAGGATCTTCCTCTAGATGGTTCTATTGATAGACATATTTAGTATAAATAGGAGTCGAGGGTATGAAAACCCTAGCTTGGATATTATTGTAATAGAGCTCTGCTCGATTGGAGGTTGCCCCCTCAAAGAGGCCCGTGAACATTGCTCTCAGAATCAAAGTGCTCTTTCTGATGTTATTTTTATATCATTTCAGTGTTAATGTGGTGATTGTTCTGGTTATATTGTTGTTTATCTGCCATTTCTAACATTTTATTTCTGTTTTACATACTTTTTATATCTGGTATATTACAGACATCTAAGGCAATTTAAAACAAATAGAGTACAAACACACCAAATGGAGATAATGAACTTTGCATTGATACTATACGCATAGGTTTCTATCTATTTATAACCGATTCGATGACATAAGCTATAAAACCTTCGAATAATTGATAATAGAGTAATAAATTAGTCATGTATTCCCCATCGTGTTGCGAATTATACTTCAAGCTTAATCAAATAAAATTCTAAGTGTGCTTGGACTTGCGTGGCTTAACTCTATGTAAAGCGCTTGATGAGATGGCATATATCGTTATCCGTGGCACCTTAACACATATCAAATTACCAACTATGTCGAGGTAATATTCATGCATATAGTTTCACCAGGGAATGCCATAGAGTGATATTTAATAAAATAAAAGAAAATAAATTGCAAGTTAAAATAAAATCCATCACCAAAGACTCCATATCCAACAACGTACCTTTGTTCTATTCTAGGTCCAATCTTGAACGTACCTTTGAACTATTCTAGGTCCAATCTTGAAATGCATGGGTTCTACGCATTTCGATTGGAAATACATAAATAAAATTATTCCCTGGCCCCTCGCAACAAGTTTAACAAGACATGTGTCCTTTTGATTGGAAATGCATAGAGAAAAGTAATCATTGGCCCCCTCAAAGAAAGTTTAATAAGCGAGGCGGATTATACCTTGCTACCAAGGTTAGGAGATGGACATAACTCGATGTGACATGCTCACGTTTCACTTTACAATTTCTTGACAAACGTAAGGCAAAGATTGATTTCTAGACATTGATTTAGTATCTGGTGATTGTGTAATCAATTGCAACGAAAGCATGTGTTGTGTCTATAATTCTCTAGCAATTGCTACTTTTAATAGCTGAAACAAAAGTACCAATATCTCTTTAAATTTCAATCAATTGAGTTGTTGACACATTTATGTTTGCTGCATTAATCTCTTCAACTAGACAAATACATGCCTTTCTCATAAACTAATGCACAACCATTCCCAGATCTATAAGCTTCCATAGTAGCATCCTATCCAGTTGTCACCTCAATTTGCTCCAAATTCATATCCCAAGTGAGAAGATCTAAGTGACCACACTTTGATACTCCCAAAGCCAGTATATCTACTAGTTTCAAGAAGAGTGGAGGACCCTAAGTGGCAGAGCCATAGTGTATGGAAGTGTTTGAAGGATAGGCTATCGCGTATCAATTGGCTTGTAGCGATCACCTCATGGTCCAGACGTGGATGTCATGTAGTGTACTAGTGACTGGATTCTATTCCCATGTTTCAACATGATATGTTCACGTTCCAACTTAGTGATTTGTTATGCTTTTCGTGTATTATGGGAGTATTGAGTATTTTTAAAAAAAACCAGAACTAAACTTAGAATATATTAATAGGGGTTGTGCCAAAGCAAACAACAAGCAAAAATATTATAAAAAGAGGCTCCCATCCTGTCAAAATTTATAGAACTACAACAAAAGGCAAAATGACTTTGCTTAGACTTTTTTCTAGGCTCATTAGAATTGATTACATCCTTGTAAAAACTACATAAAAAACAAATAACCTTATAGAACATATATTAGTTGGAAGAAATCGAGTCCGAAATTTTAGGATCTATAAGAGGAACACCTTCCTTATTCTCCATAGGGGCGATGCCTCTGTCCCTGGTGCATGCACCGTTGTTGGCTCCTTCTTCTTTGGGAAGCATTCCACCATGAACATACAAAGAATATACCATATGTTGGTTGTTGAGCAAAGCCTTTATTTGTTGGATTTAAGATTCCATGCCATCCATTCTCCTGTTAAGAGTAGTCAGAGCCACCTGTGTTTCCTGACTTTTGGAGATGGTCAGGTTGACTAGGGGTTGCTTGAAATTCTAAAATTTTCTTAAGAGTTGACGAAGGGATGAGTTGTTGGACTATGCTATTCCTCCATGTCTCCTAATCACTTGCCTAAAATCGTTCCACGAGGGCTCCATGGTTGGAGGTGAAAAAACACCTAACTGAAGAACCTAATTTTTCAAAATACTCAGATCCCAGACCCAAATGATAGTCAAAGAGAACCCACAACTAAGAGAAAACATATTGGTATGACCATGAGAATTACTAGTACTTGATCTTGATAGAAAGAGTAGCATCAGAGCCTCATTGTCGACTACGTCAACGAAATAAAGAAGGCACAAAGTTCGCTCAGGTTCCAACTGACTAGGTTGAGCAATGTAGAAATTGACAAACAAAGCTTCCTTGTTATTGAGCATGAGCTTTCCTCGAGATAAGATCTATGTTGCATCATGAACAACACAATCACGATGATTCTTTATAGATGAACAAACCATAGTTGAACCAATAAGACTCACTTCAATTCTAGAACACCAAGCCTCAGAATGAAAGCTTGTACAGGGGAATTTAATCCCCAAGTGTGCAAGGAAGGAATCCCAACGCCCGAGAGCTGCCACCTTCCAACTCATGGGCGCAAAAAATGAAAGGCGTGGAAAGGACATCAAGGAAAGACATGAGCCCCCCTAACCCCATTTACAACCATTTCTCATTTTGATAATCTAGCTCCTAATTGGCCCAAAGATCGACAATAGAATTTAAGTGTCATTTGAGATGATAGAGATTTAAATCATCAAAATTTTGACTCCTAATGATGATACTATTTATTACACCATTGAATAAATTGGTTCTAGAATGGTAACTATTGATGACCACTCGAATCACTAACATTAAGTTGCCAAAGTCTACAAGATTGGTTATATTCCTTTCCTTGACAATACTTAGTCCCTGGAAAAGAACATAGGCTTCAATAATATTCTTGGAAGTGGCTCCCAGTCCCCATGAATAGTGAGTGACAATGTTTCCTCCGGGATCAAGGAGACTCCCACCCGCGACCCTAGGATTGTTCCTAGAAGCTCCATTAAAAAGTAGAGAATATGCCCCCAACTGTTTCATCCACTCTAATGATTCTTCCTTAGTTTTCCTTATTGCTCACTTAGGAATGGAAATATTATTCCCCAATGGAGGGAGAGGGGTGGCAGCATGAAAAAAGAGTTCTATCCATTGTATTTCATAAATATCCAAACCTCGATCTTTCTTGAGAGAGCGAAGGTGCATGAACTCAGCACACAGAGAAATGGATTTTACCACTGCTTTCTTGGGAGGAGTCTATTCATCCTGAAAAATGCTCTTATTCTGAGTCAACCATATTTTCCAACACAAATATTTTGGGAAGACCATCCATAAATGTTTGAATTCAAGTTATTTTTTTTTATAGAAGCTACCACTGTAATTCTTATTCCAATTGGTGAAGAAATCAATAACTCTGTTAGGCCAAATCATKAAGTGGGAGAGATCCCCTTGAGAAAATCCCCATGCCTCTTTAGAGTAAATACAATGGACAAATAATTGTTGTAGGGATTCCTCATGCTATTGACACAAGACACACCATGAAAGGACCAAGAATGCCCCAATCCCTTAAGTTTTCAACAATGAGAATTTTACTGTGAGCTAAGAGCCAGATAAAGGAGTTTATCTTTGGCATACCATATGGGTTCCATACTAATTTCCACAACTTTGAACAAGGGAAGGCAGATTGATCTTCCTCGAGGAGCTTKAAGCTTTTACGAATAGAGTACTGAGCATCACCCCAACCCTTAACATATTTATCATACAACTTACGAGGATCCCGACCATGAAGAACATTCATAAAGGAGGAAATGAGAGGGGACATATGAGGAGGGAGGAGCTCCATATTCCATCCAAACCAACTGCCTGAAGCCTCATCCTAGGAAATATCAAATAGCATAGTGAGGCCATTAGTAAGCATCCAATCACATAGAGGAGTAAGGTCAACTTATTGGGAGAGGCACTCTTGATTCAAGATGATATCATCCCATATTTTGATGAGTTTTCCATTTATAGGGACCCAATTAAGATTTATGCTTATTATGGACAAAGATGAGATCATAAGATTGAAAATTGAGGAGCCTTTATTAAATCTTGGGGGGGGGGATCTAGGTAATGGAAGCGGGAGCCCCGAAAATATTTTTACAAATAACCTACTTCCACCAAAGTGGATTACCAATGATGAGGCTCCAAACTAGCTTCGCTCCCATGGTTGTGTTCATAAGTTTTGGATGCCCAATCCACCTTGTATCATATGATTAGTCACTTGATGCCAATTTATCAAATGGATTTTTTTCCCATTTTGTTTGCCCCCTTGCCATAGGAACTATCTTATTTTCGCTGAGATCTGATTGATGATGCCTTTAGGAGCTAGGAGCGTAGAAAAATGATAAAGGGGAAGGGTTGATAAGACTTCCTTGATGAGGACAATCCTACCTACAAGATTAAGCCATTGAGATCCTGAATGAGAAAAATTAGCATTGATTTTCCCTAATATATGCATTCAATCAAGAGACTTTGAAAGTTTTAAAGAGATTGGGATGCATAGCTATTTGAAGGAAGACCATTTACCAACAATAGGAAAATAAAAGATACGAGAAATAGCCTATAAAACTTGGGCTTTGGTATGCCATCCCAAGACTTGACACTTCTAATGATTCACCTATCCCCCTGAGGCATCTAGAAAGGTGTCAAGAACTTGCTTGAATTGAACAACGACGATCCTAGAGGCACCTCCCAAAAGCAAAGTATCATCAACAAATTAGGAGTGATTTAGATTTTTAACCCCACGAACAGTGTGTATGACATGAAGGTTGCCAAAAATCCTTTCTGCCTCTAGTTTTCGACTAAGAGATTTCGCCAAGATGATATATAGCAAAAGTGAAAGAGGGAAACCCTGTCATAGACCCTGACTGCCCTGAAAGAAGCCAATTGGACAACGGTTTACGAGGGGGGAAATCTAAGGCCCTCCAATACAAGATTCAATCCATTTGTTGAAGTCCATGCTGAAGCCAGTTTTTTTGAGCACCTGAAAAAGAAAAGAGTGTCGAACATGACCAAAAGTGTTAGCATGTCAATTTTTATTACCATACCTTTTGCCTTGGATGAGAAGCTTGAGTGGATAGCCTCTTGAACAAGCATAACGTTATTTGTTATCTGCCTTTTCTTCATGAAACCCCCTTGATTTGGGGAGGAGATTTTTGAGACAAAAAGAGATGATTTTGGTAAGGATCTTATAGGAGGATTTGCGGAGCGAGATAGGTTTGAAACGAGAGAAGGATGAAGGGTTGGATTCTTTAGGGACTAGGGATAAAAAGGAAGAAAGGAAGAGTTAATACACCCCCACCTATCACGAGGAATTTATGAGTGTGATGCAACATTCTAATCATATCATACTTTATAAGGTCCCCAAAATGTTTGTAGAAGGAGATTGGGAAGTAATCTGGTCTAGGGGATGTATCATGTCCTAAGCTCCAAACAACTGCATACACTTCAGTTTCTTTAATAGGTCGATTTAGGGTCCTATTATCTGCTTCAGAAATTAAAGTAGGAATGTGCTCAAGAAGATACTTGACATTATCCCTGTCAGCTTCAACTCTTTGGTTTAGAAGATCTTTGTAAAAGCTATAAGCCTCCTTTTTGATGTCCCCAAAATCAATCAACTAAGAACCATCTTCCAGACTTATTGTTTCAATCTTATTTTTAGTGAGCCACGATTTGGCCTGATTATGAAAAAACTTGGTGTTTTTGTCACTTGACTTAAGCCATAAACCCCTAGATTTAAGATGCTAATATTCTTCCTCGTTTCTTAGCTCCCGATGAATTTGGGTTTGAAGTTGCATCTCCTCTTGTAGCATCGCGTGGGAGGGATCACTAGATTCCATTTGCAATTTGAGGGTTGAAATTTTAGATTTAAGGTTGGATATCGATGAAGAAGGAGTTTTGAAAGAGACTTTGGCCCAATTTTTGAGAGCATGCTTAACCAGGACTAATTTTTGCTCCTAGATATAGACATGAGTGCCCGAGATCGAAGTGCTACAAACATTAGCAATGAGATGGTCGACATCAGGATGATTTAACCATAGAGGAAAAAAATGAAAGGGTAAAGGACCATAATCAAGTATGGAGCAAAGATGAAGAGAAATGGGCTTGTGATGTGAGGTTAAGGAGGGTAAAATGAATGATTTAAGGGAGGGGGAAGCTGCTAGGAAGGAGTTCTGAACAAGAAATCTATCAAGACGGGCCACAACGTGTCTTGGCCCCGTCCTCCTATTTGACCAAGTAAACTTGCCTTTCACCAGAGCAATGTCCCGAAGATCCCAGTCCAGAATAAGAGATTCCATACTGTCTTTGGAAGGGTCTCAACCAAAAAACCCTCCTTTTTTTCCCCAATACTCTTGATTGTGTTGAAATTGCCACCCAAAATGCAGCCTAAGGGGTCTCCTATAGCTTGTAGGCCTCTAATGGAATTCCAACATTTCGACTTTTCCATGGGATTAGCTGATATGTAGATGTTCATGACAACAAAATATTTCCCATCAAGTTTTGATTGAATTTTGGAGTAAATCCAATGAGTAGAGTGGAGAAAAGAAACCAAACAAACCTTACTTTTGTTCTAGAAAGTGCAGATGCTCCCCAAAGTGCCATGAGCATCTACATCTATGTAATATCACTGCCTCAAAGTACCCATAAAGGTTTTCTTGATATCTTCGACCTTCATTTTTGTCTCTTTGAGTAAGAAGACAAACGATTTTTCATTTCAGTAAAAATCTCGAGCAACGAGAGATTTGGGGGCACTACCTAATCCCCTACAATTCCAAGAGACAATTATCATTATTTAGTAGTGTGATGGGAGGAATTCCCCTTTTTTATTGCATGGTTGCTAGTGTTCTTTGGTGGCTTTGAGGACCCTAGCATTTTAGGAATGGTATTCTATGATCCCAACTGAATGTGTTTGTTTGCTTGTTCTTCTTGAATAGTTATTTAGGATTTTCGTCCCGACTTCCGAGGGAGATGCTCTTCAGAAATCCTATCATCCTGCTCTTCATCGATTAAGAAATTGATATCTAAATCCCTTGCGTGTGTATCTGAAAAATCTATCTCAACGTCTTTGAAAATTTCCAGTTCTTACAGGCCTAGAATGACTATGCCCAAGTTTCCCATTTGGGGGTTATCAGGATGGGCTTTCCTAGCTTCTCTCGCCTTAGGGTTAGCCTTGGGAGAATGAGGGGATGAACCATGATGCGTTTGGACTGAGGTCAACTCCTTTGGGCTTGATTCCACAACGACATCAGTCGAGGAGGGGGAGTCTTCATTTTCCTGGAGGTTTGATAAGGCATTAACACTGTTATTATGGGCCATTTTGGTTGAAGATGGAATACCTGGGGATTTATGAGGTCTAGAAGGGCTTGGATGAGGTGGCCCAAAAGAAGGACCAAGACCAGAGGACACCCCGACCACAAAAAAAGGGTTACTACCATAACCAAATGTCCTTTGAACATCGATCCATTGATCCTCAACACTGTTCCTAGGGTTTTGTGGAGGATCCATCTTGCAATTTTTGGAAAAAAGACCATACTAATGATAGATTTTACATTTAAAGGGAAGTTGTTCATAGTCCAACTATTGAACATGCCACCAGTTGTCCAAAGTGATGAGCATCACCTCGAGGATGCCTTTCTCCAAATCGACCTCCACGCAGATGCGAGCATAGGAGAAGAGATTTTCTTTCAGTTATGCTCTATCATTGTAATGACCCAGAGAGTTTTCAATGCAACGCAAAGCATCATCACTCCAACAATGAAGGGGAAGATGAGGAAGGCAAACCACATAAGGGATGTCATTGGATTAAAATCCAGAGTCCATTTATTCAAATACATCCCAGTCATCCCTAGAAAATATGGGCCGCTACTAAAGATCAGATCTCGATCCTCTTTATGCTAAAAAAGAAATGCATAAAAAAACCTTTACCACGAAAGAAATGAGAAAGAGAACATTTTATGAGAGGAACCCAATTTTTTTTTGTAACCAAATCACAATAGAATTTGGGGATGGACATATATTAGTGAATTGACCCACGAGCCCTCCCTCACCTAATGCCAAAGCTTTTTTCCTGGTAGTAGACAGAGGCAAAGGCAAATTAATCTTCAACATTTCATGAGCATAGTATTCTTGTTCAGTTAGTATTTTTTATTTTTTATTATGTATAATCTTCCATTGATTTTTATTAATATTTTTTTGTCTCGATTGGTGATTGCCCTGCCATAGCGCATGGAAGTGTTTGGATGTTATTCCCACATTTCAACATGATATGCCCACGTTTCAACTTAATGGTTTGCCATGCTTTTCCTGAATTATGGTAGTCTTGACTATTTTTCATTTTTTATTATGTACTATTAAATCTTCCATTAATTTTTTATTAAAATTTTGTAGTGTTGATTGGTGATTACCCAAATAGTCTTGGTTTTTCATGAATACGAAAAATGGAAAATCTCCATTCTCCCAATTTAAGTTTTATCTATAAAAGTATCTATTTTTATTTAATGTAATTAATATCTCGATAAATTTAATGGTTAAGTTTATGGTTGTCGTTTAATATATATATATATATAATAAAATAACTATGAAAATAAACTTTTTAAAAATCAATTACATTCCAGAGCATTACATATTACATTGGTGACTCCTGAACATTGCATATTACATTGTTAGTAATGTGGTAACTACTATTTTTAATACATATTTAATTTTTTTTTTCATGCTTTTAATCAATGTTATTAAATAACTTTTTTTTCATTCCATGATATAAACGTAAAACTTCTCCCATCGCTTAAAAAGAGAGCTCCATGTCATTGCAATATGGATATATGTCATGGACAAATTGTTGAAGTGGTAGGAGAATACTATTATAATAATCAATAAAAATTATAATTAGTAATGAAGACATCATAAT
>SNQJ01S0016938.1:158748-202682 GCA_010110895.2 Picea sitchensis
GTTATGTTTCATTAGGCGGCGTTCTGGCAAGCCAGAACCAGAAAGTTACAAATCTGAAGAAGGTTGGTGACCTCTAACAGTGCTGCCAACCTTCTTGTAAATGTCTTGGGAAACCCATCCCATCTGCTTCTGGAGCTAATTCGGAAAAATGGCAGAAATTGCTTACATGAGTAAATTCTCACAAACTGTGAGCACAAAAGGAGACAGAAGCAAAACATTAACCGGAGGGGGGTGGAATTTTCCTCTTAAAGAAGGGATCCAACTTTTTCTGAGATCCTGAAGAAATGTTGGAGGCCGCCTCCTTTTCTCTGCGCGCTAGAGGTGGAGACGGGACTGAATTATCTTCAGGATCAGAAGTTTCCACAGAATTGCTAGATGGGACTGAAACAATCAGGCCTGCCGAGGCAGAGGGAACCGGACCCGAGGCCCGCAATTCTCTCGCTGCTACTGGGCCTGGGGGGGTGAAGTCCGGAAGGCTTTCGTCTGCTGGAGGATCTTCCTTCACTTCTGTTGCTTCTAGATCTGGGGCTTCATCTTCCTTCAACGCCTCAAAGCTGTTTTTATTTTCTAGAGTTGCCTCTGCTGAATGAGTGGCCTTTGGAGCCTGGGGTAGCGGATCCTTTCACCTTGATTGCCTTCGTCGGTTGGATACTGGCTGAAAATCATCTTCTTTGACTGGTCCCGGATCCTCAGAGACTTTGGGGCAGCTTTTTGCGAAATTCCCATATGCATGGCACCAAAGGCACTTAAAAGGGATCTGCTCGTAGTCCAGCTCTTGGATATGGCACCATTCCCCCAGGGAGAGCTTGATGGCTTCCGGTAGGCCTTTCTCGAGGTTAACCTCAACACAAATACGAGCGCAGGTAAATTGGTCCCCTTTCGGTCCCA
The DNA here is from genome assembly GCA_010110895.2 of Picea sitchensis. Taxonomy (NCBI): domain Eukaryota; kingdom Viridiplantae; phylum Streptophyta; class Pinopsida; order Pinales; family Pinaceae; genus Picea; species Picea sitchensis. The sequence continues at coordinate 159,637 of SNQJ01S0016938.1, forward strand.
CACTGTCCAGGAAACGCCCAAGCTTGTTTCCAATGTCCTTTAGAGAGCTTTTCCCCCAGAGATGTATGGGGAGGTGAGGTAGCCTAACCCAAACAGGGGTTGCGGTGATCTCGTCTCCGGGATTGAAGTCAAGAGTCCAGGGGGCTAAGAACAATCCTCTCGACCCCATGAAATAGGGTCCAGATCTGAAAACTAGATCACGGTCCTCTTTGCTTGAGAAACTGAAGACAAAAAAGCCCCTGCCTACTGCGCTCCGAGTAACTCTTTCCTGTATCAGCGACCTCCATCGTTCTTCAATCCATGCATCTACCGTTTTGGGGTTGGGCCATAACCCCGTAAACTTTCCGACGAGGGCCTTTTCTGTCAGATAGAGGGCAAGGTTGCAAGGCTGCTCTGGAGAAAGCTCTAGAGAAGGGATCTCCTCCATCTTCTTAACAAACTTTGACGGAAGAGAAGGCTTGGATTTAGGTCTTGCCGAGCGGACTAATGCTTTGAATGCTTCCAAAGGATCTTCCTCATTCTCGACAGTCGGAATTGGAGCCATCTTGGCAGGGCGATGGCCACCGGAGGCTACCACTGCTTCAGATCGCGTGCGCGCAGGAGGGACGCGCTGAAATGTATGCTGAGAGAGCGATCACTGTTCCAGATCGCGTGCGCGCAGGAGGGACGCGCTGGAACCCGAGTCGCGCCCTGTAAGCCCTGGATCGGCAGCTGCAAACGAAGCTCAACGTCCCTGCAAGCGATGGCGGCTAGGGTTTGGGCCCTGGCCGCATTCTAGATTCCGGGGAGTAACCAACATCAATAAAATTATTATTACAATTAAAATAAATTTAAAAAAAATACTTTTCTCCCTTTTTATTGGCTCTCCACTTCAAGGTGTTATTGCTCAGATGGCGGCAGACATTAACATTTCTGACATGATTTACGTCCTATTCTCGATCCCCCTTCTACCTTGCTTTGTCAGTCTGATCCCTTCTGCATCATCATAATGTAGTCTTTAATACAATGTCAGTAATCCTGGTTGGGTATAAGGTGCTGCGGGGATTGCACTTCGTGGAGGTGGTGGCATTGGATTTGAAAACCTTGGAATGGAGACCGCTCCATACATGTGGAGAGTAGCCAGGCAACCGAGATAGTGACAACGTTGTCATTGTTCGAGTCACGAATGGGTTCAAGAAACTAAATGAGCTCCACATTCTTGATTTGCAGAGCAGAGAATGGACACAACCGAGAAGGGTAAGACGATAAACTATCTATCATATCTAATCAATCACATGTGGGAAAGATAATACCTTCCATCTTGATTTTTTCTTCCTTCACCAACGAAGAATTTTTTTATATTAATTTTTGCTTTATAGTTGTAAAGGGTATGATAGTTATTCATTGTGTAGGTGAGAATTAAAGAACCAATTTTATGTGGTGCACGAATGTCCATGAAACTATGGAAAGTGGAAAGTGTAATAATATTGTGTAGGTGAGAATTAAAGAACCAATTTTATGTGGTGCACGAATGCCCATGAAACTATGGAAAGTGGAAAGTGTAATAATTTAATATTATTAGTAGTTGACTTGAAAATTTTAAAGTTGTTTTAAAATTATGTTTGAGTTAAAATAGTGATTTGATCTTTTTATTACAATTAAAAAAAATTAACAAATTTTGGGAGGAGGAAGAGGATGATAGTAGTAGTAGTAGTTAGACAATAAAATTGGTATACGAGATCCTCTTATTTGTGGGATAAAGGACTCCCTCCGTGTAATGATTAGACTACTAATGACTTTTTTTTTTTTTTTTTCATCCAAAAAAATAAGAAAGAAATCCACATTTATTTAATATTTCGTTTTTATTATTTAGTATTGATATGAAAATAAATGGAAGGTCCTTTTATGATGCAACTTGATGAGAGTAATATTTTTTTTAATATTAATTATGAAAATATGACTTGATCAACTATAAATGGTCTAACTAATTTATTTATTAGTCCCTTAAATATAAATAGTCTAACTATAAATGGTCTAACCGATTGATTTTTAATATTAGTAACTTGATTTTGTTTGGTGTTTATGTCTAGTTAGTACTATTTAACACTGACAATGTACCTAGTTTCATGAGGATTTAGTTCCATTCAATTTACGGTTCATTATACATTTTGAATAACAAACAACCCTCAATTATTATCTTTTGACCAAAACTATTAATTACTTATGCATTTAGTTATATTAAGTTTCATATTAAGTTTAATTACTTATGAATTTAGTTATATTAAGTTATATTAATTACCACATCTGGCCCACCTACTATTCTTCCATCTGAATCTGCCTTTTTACTGGAAAATGGTGGGTCGCCTGAATCCCCACAATGGACTCACGGACTGATCCACTGGTGGTATCTTCCGATGATCCCTACTGGAGTCAGGAAGGACTCTTTGAAAAGGTGGATGCACTCATTTCAAACAGACAACATTTTCCCTCCATTTCCCCTTTTTCAAAAACTCACTCTACTCCTGCTGTATCCCCTGTTGAACAGTCTTTCCTTCCAGAGTTTATTCCACCAGCATCCGACAGATCCATCCCTGCCTCCACTGTCCCTCCTCCTAGCCAAATATCGGCAGATAGACGAAATAGTTGAAGAGTTTGGAAATCAAAAAGAAAGTCGGCTCGACTGGTGCTGGGTGACGGTGTGGGTCTGGAGGACCTGTGCAAAATGTCAACATGCGCCCTGGTTGGCATGATATCCTATAAGAGTTTGAATCCACAACCACTGGAGGAATGGATTGAGAAATCTTGGTTCCCTCTCCTGGGCTACTCGCCGATGGTGCAATATCTAAAAAAAGGTTGGTTATGTTTTCACTGTAAATCTTCGATTGATGCATCTCTTTTATTGTCCTCTCACTGGCCTTTCGGTGGTAGTAGCCTAATGCTCAAGCGCTGGAAGCTGTCTTTTAACCCAGATACCGATTATTTTACACACAGACATCTTTGGGTGCTTCTCCCGGGACTCCCACTAAACCTCTGGAATGTAGGAGCCCTGACAGCTATCGGTAACTCTTTAGGAAATTTTATAGCTCTAGACACACAGTCACTCAACAGTTCTCTGAGGACATTGGGCAAAGTACTGGTTGAAATAGATATTACTAAAGGTTTGTCTGAAACCTTGGTGATTGACTGGAGGGGGCGAAAGATGCTCCAGAAGCTGGACTACCTCGGGATCCCATTTAGGTGTAATTTTTGCCGGGAAACCGGTCATCTTCGTAGATCCTGTCCCGGTAAGCCCTCTCTAGAAACCTCGGAAGACTCTGAACTCTACCTCAACCCGCCAGAATATCCTTCTACAGATCCTACGCTAGATCATCTGGAAGTTCCTTTTGCTTCTCCCACTCTTCCAGATCATTCTATTGAGGCCACTCCACGGTCCATTATACTCCAGCTCTGCCCAGTTCTCTACTCTTCTCTCACTACGTCTGAAAAAGAATCCATCGATAAATACACTTGGCTCACTCCTAACAATAGCTCATCGCCTCCCTATCCAGAAGCCGAGCAGATTTCTCTACCTGACTCCTCTCTCCCCGTTGCCTCGACCTCCCTCCCAAATCTTGTAATTGATGCGAACCCTTCTAACTTTGCCCCTCATCCGAACCCTCTATCCTCCTCTCCACAGACTGCACACACAAGCACCCCTCACTCCCTTCTGGATTTGGTTCCTACCTCTTCGGTACTTCCTGGATACAGTCAGTCCGAGCAGCTGGTCGATAGTCTTTTGGAGGAGATAAATTCATCGACTCTACATTCGGGGCTATCCGGTTCCATACAGTCAGAGCAGGTGGGTGCTACTTCATTGGAGGATACAAATTTATCGACTCCATCTTATATTCTTCCGGCAAATACAGTTCATCTCCCGGTGTACCGTGGTAAGGATCTCTTCTTGCCTAGTTCAGAGGTTGGTACCTCATCCTCCATTCCATTAGACTCGGGGACCAAGTCATATGCCTGGTCACGTGGAATCAGTTCAGAAATCTCCCCCCTCCAGACTAGAAGTTCCAGAAAAAAAAAGGAAAAATTGAACTTGCAGCATTCGGATCCAGCTCCTTCTTCCCTCGACAGCAAAGCCCTTAGAGAAACGAAAGCTTTGGCTCGTTCCAAGTAATGTTAATACTCTCATTGAACATAAGAGGGATTGGAGGTACCCTCAAGTCAGCCTCCTTCAGAAGATTATTAGAGAGCTCAAAGCCTGATATCTTATTTCTCCAAGAAACCCTCTCGACTGACCAAAAAGCCAGAGATTTTGTGCATTTATTTCGCCCTTCGTGGGTCTCGGCAGCTGCAAATTCTATTGGAACTTCCGGAGGTCTGGTGGTGTCTTGGGATCCCAGCCTTTACAACTTCAGAACCTACCTATCTAGTGGAGGTATCCTGATCCTCAGCCGTTGTTTGGCTTCCAAGCAGGATGTTGCTCTATTAAATTTGTATGGGCCCTGTGTAGATAAACAAATTTTTTGGTCTAATCTTGATTCTATCGGTCTTCTCTCCTTTCCAAACCTCATCATTGGTGGAGATCTTAATTTAATTCTTTCGGCAGACGAAAATTGGGGAGGTACTTTCCTGCCAGGTCCTTCGGAAGCTCTCTTCAAAAGGATCTTTGATACAAATAACCTGATTGATATTCGGTCGTGTCGACTTACACCAACTTGGAGAAATGGGAGGATTGGACCTGCTGCTATTGCCAGAAGACTAGACCGCTTCCTGGTTGCTGAGAGTATCGTATCCTCGTCGGGTTTTCCATCATCTTGGGTTGAGTTTCCATTTGTGTCTGACCATGCGCCTGTCCTTCTTTAGTTGAGGCTTCCAACGCTACAACCTTCTCCATTGTTTAAGTTTAACCACCACTGGCTTACGTCCGAGGCATACTCCGATTTGGTTCATTTGGTGTGGAGGGATCCTTGCTTTCAATCTGAAGAAAATCCTCAAAGGCGCCTAGTGTGGAAACTAAAAGCTCTCAAATCTAAATCGAGGGAGTGGTATCACGCATTAAGAGCTGTGCAGAAATCGAGTTTAAAAAAGCTGGATTCGGATATTACTCTTCTTATCCACTCCTCATCCGTTGCAGCGTTGACTCTGGAGAAGGCGGCCACTCTAAAATAGCTGGAAACAAAGAGAGCCTCCACACTTCTCTCGGAGAAAATCCGCAGGAGACTACAAAGCCATGAGACCTGGTTGAAATGCGGTGATACAAACTCAATTTTTTTTCATCATGTGGCCAGCTACAACAGAGATAAAAAGATTATATGGTCGATAAAAGGAAGTGGAGACGAAATAATTAGCGGTCAGAGGGCCCTCCAGGATGAAGTCGTTTCACATTTCAGTCGACTTTATAAAAAATCCAACAACCTTGATCTACGGGGGATGGTGTCCACGGCCAGTCTCTTTCCAAGCTTTGTCTCAGCTGAAGAGGCAACCGACCTTTACAAACCTGTTACCCTGTCTGAGATAAAACAAATTTTGGTTAAATTCAATTCGGAAAGAAGTCCTGGGCCTGATGGCTGGACGACTAAATTTTTTTTGTTTCTTTTTCGATCTGGTTGGTCTGGATCTCCTTCAGATGGTGGAAGATACCCGTATCACTGGCAAGATAGTGGGTAGTCTCAATTCAACATTTTTAGTATTAATTCCGAAAGAAAGTAATCCGCTCTCCTACAGTGACTTCCGTCCGATATCCCTCTGCAACCTCATTTACAAGCTAATATCTAAGGTCATTTCAAACCGGATCAATCCATTCCTAGAGAGGAGGCTCTCAGCAGAGTAGTTGGGTTTCTTAAGGGGCAGGAGGATTCAGGAGGCGATTGGAGCTGCACATGAAGGTATCCACAATATCAAAAAGTATAAACAAAAATCTCTGGTTATGAAATTAGATCTCAAACAAGCGTTTGACTGTATTGATTGGGAGTTCCTGAGATTGATTCTTTTCTCAGCTGGGTTTGGTGTTTTGCTGATCGAATGGATCATGTCTTGTGTCTCTAGTGCTAATTTTGCTGTACTGATAAATGGTAAGGCATCCAGCTTCTTCAAAAGTGAGAGGGGGCTCCGCCAGGGATGCCTTCTCTCCCCTTATCTCTTTATTCTGATTATGGAAGGACTCAACCTTCTTCTCAAACAAAAACTCTCCGAGCAACTCATCTCCGGCATAAAGGTCTCAAAATTTATAAAATTACTATATCTCTTATTCATGGATGACGTTCTTCTCTTTTCAAAGGCAGTTTTATCGGAGTGGTTGGTTATCCTCGAGGTTCTGCAGCTGTTCTGTTCCGTCTCTGGTTTATCCATAAATTTCTCCAAATCTACGGTCTATCACTGGGGTCTTTCGGATGCTGAACTGCTCATTCTCAAAGACTCAGTTCCATACACCTTTGTAAACCTGAGTGAAGGCTTCAGGTATCTCGGATTTCAGTTGAAATTGGGTACATCCACCCTGGATGATTGGAAAGGGCTGGTGGCACATTTTGAAAGAAGGATAAATTTTTGGTGTAACAAATGGCTGTCCCTGGGGGGCCGTTACATCCTGATTAAGTCGGTTCTGGAAAGCCTTCCTGTTTTCTGGATGTCTCTGGAAAAAATACCAAACAAGATCATTATACTTTTACGGAGACTCATCTCAGATTTTCTGTGGAACAGTCAACCTGGCCACTTTCGCTTTCACCTGTGCAACTGGGCCGAACTGTCAAAACCTAGGAAATTTGGAGGCTGGGGGCTCATGAACTTGCCCTTGTTCAATTCGGCACTCCTAGCAAATTCCTTTTGGAGAGCAGCCTCCATTGACAGTATCTGGGATCGGATTATAGCAGACAAATATTTGGGATCCTTACCTCTTGCTAGATGGATCCGTAAGACCGCTTTTCAGATGAGAAAGTCTTCTCCCTTCTGGAAAAGTTTGGTTTCTTCTATTCCAGTTATTCTTCATTGGCTTGTATGGAACCCAGGAGATGGGACTGAGATTCGTATAGGTGTTGACAAAATTCTTGGCTTGGGCGACCGGTCCCTTCTTTCCTCCGAGCTGCGGTCTCATCTCCGGCAACAAAATATAAAGTTTCTTGCTCAGGTTAAAATTCAGCCAGGGTGCCGCGCCCTTCCGGATAATTGGCTGGACAATGGGGTTTTACAACTAAGAAACCAAACAACGATGGAGTGGGACCACTATACCTCGGCCCTCAAAGAAGCTGGAGTCTCACTCTCCCCTTGTCCGGATACTCTAAGTTGGGCCGGGGGAGATGCAACGGGTAATTTGACAGTCAAGAACATATATATTGCACTTCTCAATCAACGTCATTTCATTTTGGATAGCTCGTGGCTTACACTTATTTGGCGTTGGGAGATCCCACTGAATATTAAGTTATTCTTTTGGCTCGCTGGGAAGGGAAAAACTCTTACCTGGGACTTGTTACGCCGAAGGGGTTGGGAGGGGCCGGGTATCTGCCTCCTCTGTTGCAGAGAGACCGAAGACATACATCATTTACTGGTCCATTGTTCTTTCACACAGTTGGTATGGTCACATGTGCTCATTCACCTTTCACTGCTTTCAACTTGGAGCGGCACCTCCCTCACAAATTGTTATACTAATTGGCTGGCTCAAACCACGGCTCCAAAGACATTACCAGCTCTTGTTTCCTGGCAAATCTGGAAGGCCCATAATCGTGCCACCTTTGACACCAGTCCCCCTTCTCTGCATGCGGTGATTCAAAAGGTATTGATCACTTTCAATTGGAAACAACCTCCGCAATTGCTTCCAAAATTTAAAGTCTGCGATTTAAATTTGCTGGATGGCTACACAGTTGCATGCTTCGATGGTGCGGCTATGTCCAATGGTGGCTGTTGTGGTGCGGGGGGTTTCTTCAAAACCCACCCTTCTAGGACTACAATGTGGTTCTTAAATTGCGGTAAAGGCACTAATAATAAAGCTGAGCTATTGGGCTTATGGGCTGCCCTCTATCTCGCCTCCTGCTGGTCCATAAATCACCTTCACGTCCTTGGTGATTCTCGCATTATCATTGATTGGATTTCTCATAAGTCCAAGCTCCAATCAGTCCATAATGATAGCTGGAAGTTTAAAACGATGGAGCTGTCCAAAACTTTCGCCGACATCAACTTCCATCATATCCCAAGATCTCAAAATAGTGAGGCGGATGCCCTCTCAAAAACGACTTTAAAGGAGGCAGTGGGCAGACTCTCGGTTTTCCATAGAGATAGTGGGATAGAGAGTCCTATCACATCATTAAACGTCTTTGAATGATGTGGGCTTCCTTTCTTTTATTGGCTGTTGGTGGTTTTTGTGGGGGCCTTACTTGCTGATCTTGATTACCTCCTCTTCTCGGTTGATCCTGATTGAAGGTTATTGCTTGTATTGATCTCTCCCTGTGGGTGGGTTTACAACACTTCGGCATTTGCTGGCTGCTCTACATTGTAAAAAATTTATACTTTATATAAATTGGAGTAATTTTCTCTTGGAAAAAAAAGAAAAAAAGTTTCATTGTTCAACATATATTTCCCAACTAACTCGGCAGGGACTGAGTTGCCATGCAACCCTTGTTATATATGTATCTTTTCATTATATTTTTAGTTATCTTGAAATTACATTCCCCTTCCTTTTCAATCCATTTTATTTTTCATACTCACCTTTTTCCTTTTTATAATGTTTTAGATTTTCATTTTCAATTTTATATTTCCTTCATTTTTTCATGTTTCTTTTACTCTATTATATTTTATCTCTTTTACTTACATTTATAAACTTATACACACACCCTTGGAACTTGAACGTCTATTGCTTTTTAGTGGCGTGGAATACTTCGTCAAGTTTTTCGGCCAACATCAAGATACATGCCATATGCAAAGAATTATGAGGAATTTTAAAACATCAATGTGGATGAATGGTATTTTAATATTTGTTTAAAATAATGCAAGTATTAAATATATCGTAAGATTCACGGAAAAAAACAAATAAGATAATTGGACAAAAGTGCATTGCCAAGGTTGCTATAAGCACATCATCTAAAAGAAATGATGAATTCCATGTGGAGGAGCAAGAAAAAACACGTTAATATAATGCAAGCAACCTAATCACAATTAGTACATTTCGATATTATCCAAGGGACAAGAATGTCATTTTTATGTGCATTGAAAAGTCAGAATGGTACATTTCGATATTATCAAGGGACAAGAATGTTATTTTTATGTGCACTGAAAGTTAGAATAGTGTATAATGGATATTTCTATGGAGCGTATATTTTGATGAATATATATTATCAATTTGGTTTTAGTAGACATTAATCATCATCATCATATTATATAAGAATAACGTCGATGTATACATAACGTCGTTCAGGTGAATACTATTGATAGAAATCGCAAATACCTAAAATGATGTACAAATGGTATTGCCATGGGACACAATTTCATGAATTAAAATAACGTAACAAGAATGCGGGTGTACCGATAACATCAACTATCTAAATACCACCCAAAAAAATCAAGCATATCTTGTATTTAATGGTGCAAAATGTTGAATCCATTTCAAGGGCATTGTTTTGTTCGTGCCTAACAACCTACTCCAATTTCCACCTCATCATCATGGTCTTGATTTAGTAGGAACACATCCACTTGGTTCCCTTTCACCCAATGTTAGGTATCAAGGGATTCATCTTCTTGAATCTAACACTATGGGTCATCAATATGTGTTTTTTTAGTTTAGGATGTTTATTTTCGAGAGGAGTGCATCCTTTCCAATGTAAGTTGACTTTCATGAGTTCATTATCCAACAAGCATCTGAATATGCTTACTATGTATCTTAGTTACAAAAACACTAACAAAAGGGGAGATCAAATGCAATGTCTTATACTTTTCCATAAGTTCATATGATGATGCCACCATTATTGTATGATTGTGGGATCAATGTACTTGTGTAAAGGTAAACCATTTTTCCACATGTCAATAGTGGACATAAATGATGAGCACGAAGTGCATCTATTATGGATTGTTTTAACAATATATTGAAATTGGCATCCTCTCTTCTTCATGTTTGGATTTAGTTTCTTCTTGTTTTTCAACAAATCCTTAACATTAGCTCTAGAATCTCCTATGTTGTAAGAACACAATTGTCTAAAAGCACAAAACAAAAAGTTAGATCCAAGTGTTGAAATAATAATGGCATATTTCTAGGTGCATTCACATATAAATTAGTAGTCACTAATGCAAGAAGAAATAAATTAAATTAACATATAAATTAACATCGACATATGTCTAGTGCATTCATATTTAATATTAACATGATTAACATTACAAGAAGAAATTGCTCTAGGATACTTCAAGTGGCACTCACATTTAAAATTAACGAGTTAGCAATACACCAAGAAATAATGTTGAAATTTAAAAAAAATAGTGCCAAGAACATACATGGGTAGGTAAGACTAGGTGGCAGATGTAGGGAGAGTCGATTTGGACCTATAAGGAAACCAACGTCTTTCATTTGCATGGTGTTTGGGATGCAAAAAAAAATGTGGCAAAGGATCTCATTGCTTATCAGAGAGTTAGATTGCTTAAGGAGGTTGATTGAAGTGATGTAGTCATTATTTTTGACTTTGTAGTAATTAGGAGGGCATTGAATCAAGGAATCACTCCCTTCTTGCCATCCTTGACTCACCTCCATTCCAAAATGACCCGTCCTTTGCAAGACTTTGGTTCACTTTAGTTCTTGTAAGTCAAGTGAATGATCGATTCTTGATCTAATAAGAGGGCCAATTAAGGAGTCTTACAAGTGCTCAAGGTACTAAAAATTCTCATAGAGGGAGAAGAGAACTCCCATTTAATCCCTATCCAATAAGTGGGTAGTGTCATGAAGAAGCATCAAGGCATCAAGGGGGATATTCGTAGTGTCATGAAGGATTAATGGGAGAGGTGGCTCACCCTCCTCTTCCCTACTCTGGGTGTAGGCTCATATCAAATGGGGTCTTTATTATCAAAACAAGAATTTGATTATTCATCTAATGGTTGGAAGCCTCAATATATTCCTATATTCAACTATTTATCATCGCCTATCTGAAGCATGCTCTTCCTATCTTGAAGAAATTACTCCATTTGATTTCCCATACCTATAGAAACATTTATGTAGGGGATTTTCCCTTAGAAATGACACTTCTCTATATCATTTGGGTTGTGGTTCAATCTGTCGAAAGTGGTCTAAAGAAAGGAGCATTCCTCCTCATTGATATTTGGTACAAGTTTTGATCATGGGTCTTTGGAAGTGTTGGGAATCCATGGAGAGGTGTGCATATTGCTCAATGTTGTTGGGGGATGTACTCAAAGTGAGAGGAAGCATAAAGCACAACATTGTGGCTATAGGAGAAATCCATTTCAAACTCACCAAGGAAATTGGAAAGATGGAGGTGTGGATGGAACAAATAGACGCCAAACTGGGTGAAGCCACCAAGAGTAAGGATTTTCTCTATGTGGATGTTGTCACACACATCTTTTCTCTCATATAGTGGGAAAAATATTCCAAGGACACTCTCCTTATCCTGTGTAGCAATATAAATGAGCTATGTATTGATCTCTCTATTGCTCCGTATTTGATTTCTTGTTAAACCAACTTTGTGGATACCCCTCCCCGCCCCGCCCCAATTTAGGTGCCCTATACTAGTATTGAAGACCCTTAAACCAAAGAGGACATGTAAGGAGAGACAAAGTTATTAATCCCTAAACATGTGGCCTTTATATTTTTACTTAAAATTTTCATTTTATAATTTACAATTCAATGGTTTTCTTGTTTTTTCCATAGATAGTTTATCAACCTATACTCATGTAAATTGCAAGGACACTCTTTTAATTTTAGTTCTATTTTCTCCTGAGAAGTTTTTCCTTTGTTTGAACCAACCAGCTTGAGACTATATCAAAGTATGTATTCTAACTATCCAAGTAACAGTGTAGCATGTTTTTGTTTTTTAATATAATCAACCATTATTATTTAAAAAAACATGGGCATGTAAGAAAACCAATGCCTAAAAACATGAAATGTCGGCATGTAAGAAACTAATGCATATTTGAGGCACCATAATCACCTAAAATTAATAGGTTAACACTCCCCATTAAAATAACATCAATGTATTACAAGCTCAATGTACATTTAAAATTTAGTTAACTTTGAGCATAGAAATAACATGGGTGTATTTCAAGTGGAATTCTTAGTTAGAATTTAACAATTTAAGAAAAAACATATGTGAAATCTTGTAAGAAGTACATGGTTTGTGCATTCTTGGATTCTTTGGATCAATGCCAATTACATCCGTAGGCTCTAGTTTTCTATTTGATCCCATAAAAAGTTCCATTTGATGGTTGGGATGGTTCAATTCTCCTTTTTTGAAGTCATGAAGACGTTCAAAGGGTATCAAAATGGCTTCAACTTGAACATTCCTATGTTGAAATGGATTTGATTGACTTATGTGACATCAAATAAATCATATAAGAGTTTATTTGACACAATTAATGCAATTTGTTTTGGTATTAATTTTTGAAGGATTAACTCCTACTTGAGAATCATGAATAATGTCTAAATTATATGATTTATTTGTAATGATGTAGCCCACATATAAAATTCTATAACATCTCGCTCTTGCGAGCACACATTATCGACTTATTCTTTGAGGACACTTGCGTGCAAGTGATCCAGTTATAGTACATGGTTATTTGTTTTGCTTATGGATTTTATGATGATGATTGATGATTGCGATTTAATGTTATTTGATACATATGTATTGACATATTCTATTGACGAGTTTTCCCTAAGTGTGTAGGACACTTGATAGGTTGTGGATGCCGATGACATCAATGGACCTCCTTGGACTTCGGGTTGAGTCAGGGAGTGGATTGTATTGGTTTGAGTATTTTATTTATGCATATGTGACATATGATTGATTATAGTATGATTTTGTATATGGATCATTGACAGTGTTTCGTTGATGGATGCAGGATGACGATTGCTTGCTAATCTGACTCAGATAAGGAGTAAAGGGACCATGCACATAGACCAAATATTGAGGGAGAGGTGTGGTAGAGTCTCTGTCATAGCCTACTAGCACTCCCACCGTGGCTCCAATTGTAGGTTAACGATTACCTAGTCAATGAATCTAAGTGGTCTAGAAAAACTTGGGTGAATGATGAAACCTTGCAAAATCTTAAAGAATTGCCAGATTTAATTAAGTAATTAATGATTGAAATGATTACTTATAAATCCCCAAATGAAAGTCTAAGCCTATTCAAAATTAAGCCTAAGTCTAATTAGTAAGAAGACTAAAACTAAATTATAAATTAAATAATGAGGGGATGAAGTAAATCAATTTAAGAAATTAAGAAAAATAAAATAAACCTAAAGATTGATTTAATACACATATGTGCAAGAAATTACCAAATTGGAATTTAAGGTAAGAATGGAATAAAGCTGAAGGAATGTGTATGCATAGAAAGGTATCTAGAGTCTAGTTAACACTAGTCTAACTAGGACAAAAATCCTATTTTAACTCAACTTAGATTTAGTAAGGTGTCAATGATTAATTGGAAATAAGGGGAATAAAGAGACAACTAGGAGTGATTTAAGGAGCGCTTTTAAGAAGGGTGAGGGAAATTGACTTTTATTAAAATAAATTGTAGAATTACTTGCGCAACTTGGGGGAGAGGATGACGAGTGTAAGGGGGGAATAATTCGAAATTATTGAATTAAAAAGTGAATTAATTGTGCAAGTGGGGATGTGTCATGGAGAAATTCTATAAACCAAGTGGCCTAGATGAGAAAAAGATCACACTGTTTATCGGTAAGGTTACACTGCCGAATTATTTTTCACTGGTTTTACTTGTGAGAGTTGGGATACCCAGCTTGAGAGTGAGTGGTGGCTCTACGTTACGAGGCAAGCTAGGAGCTAGAGGATTTTGGTTTTGTGTGCATGACCCCTTTGTGGCTCGGGGGATAAGGGGGAAGAAGAGTAAGAGACCGTCACCAATTACTAGTCTAAACGTTATGGTTTACTCGCTCACCCGAGAATTTATATGAAAAATATAATTCTCCCTCTATTGTTAGTATCATAGACTCCACTTTTGGTGGTCCACAAACCAAACTGTCCTGATCCCAAGTCCCAAATGACTTGATGAAGTGAAGTGACTGATTCTAGTGAAGGTTGCTAGTTGACTTCTTGAAGTCATTCATCTGCAAATTTTTTTGAACCTTGGTCCTCAGAATTTAAACCCATGTAATCTCTCTGAGATGTGAATTTCCTCCATTGTGAATTGGTTCCCACTGGCCAGCTTGAATTGATGATATGTGTGCCTCATCAATGCAACGACCTCCTTCCTTTAGTGGGATGACTGGTTGCAGAGAATTAAATTGATACCCCTTTTCTTGATAGTCGATATGACATCGGTGAAATCCCAACTGCGCGTAGTCTCCAGACTCCGATACTTGAGCCAGAGTGGTCGCCTCTCCTATTAATCGTTGAGAGAATCAGGGTGCCTTAAAGGGATTACGATTCATCCTGCTACTGCCCAGTAGCCTACCCGTGAAACTCGTTGTCCGTGGTTTCCTTGTGGGCATTGGGATGCGCTCTGGTTAGCGCTCATGGGTTGGACTTGGTCACCGATCTCCCTCCTTCACTCCTTTTTTCACATCTACTATGGTAGTTGTTGATTTAATAAATTAGATTAGAGATACAATGCTTATTGCTTATTGGGATAAAGGTTTATTGTCTATAAAATAATGCTACTATAGGGATGGAGACCTCAAGTTTCACTTATGAAAATTTGGTACTCATGGGGCCTTACTTGTGGATGGTGCCTTGGTTCTAATTTATTTTGTCTCGTTGTAAAAGATGGATCTCTTATGAGATTCTTAAATGGAGTCGCAATTGATATTAATTTCTTATACATTTTTAAATGATTCTTAAAATGAAGGAGAGCATAGTTGAGCTTATTATATAGATGTTTTTTTACAGAGACTCGAAACAATTGATAAGTAATGCTACACCTTAATGGAAATGATTGGCAATTTACTAATGATGATTAGAACAATTATTATATGTCGCAAGGTTGCACTTATGATCTCATTGGCCTTTATTGTTCTCATACATTCCTTACTCAACCTTGCACTTGATTGTTGATTTATTGTTTGAGCTTAAAGTTATTTTATTTTATTGGATCACAATAAACCGATGGTTGATTAATTGATGATTACTTTTGCGCTATGAAAATAAAATTGATGATTACCTTGCGCCACAAAATTAATTTGATGTATGTAAATTGTAGCTGGACTAATGTTGAAATGTTTCGTAGGTGATAATTGCATCTATTAAATTAACGTATGTTTTTATAGCCTAATTTTATGTTGCGCCAAGAATAAGTGATGATTATGATTGATTGATTGATATAGTTGAATTTTGGCTTATGATTGATTGATTGATCTAGTTGAATTTTGGCTTATGATTGGATTAGTGGGCATTAGACACCTCCTTGTTCCTCAAAACAATCGCCAGACATGAGACCTTAAGTGGTCAAAATCAATCGGATGAATCATGGGCTTGAGATTTGCTTATGTGTCTTGGAGGTCCTAACCATGCATGATGGGATGGGTGGGTAGTTATTTTAATATTTAGCGACATGGTTTATCATTATTTATATTTGTTTCGGTTGATTGTGGTGTGTTGAACTGTGTCGATAAATATTTTTATGGTTGATTAGGTGTCACTATCATTTATGTTAATGCATTGGCTTGTGTCTTTATTGATTACGATGATGTCTCGCATGTAATTCTTTTAATTATTATGTCAGGTTGATTATGGGTTGCTATGAATTATGTGTTGACGTTAATTTCCTAATGCTTAAAAAAAATAAAAAAATTAGTACTTGTTGTACTTCACTATTCGTAGTTGTAATGGAGGGGATGTTACAAAGTCTACATATGAATCAAAGATGAGGATAATGAGAGAAGTTAGGGATGAGGATATCATAGAATCAAGTTGAAAGATTTAGGGAGAGATTATTGGAGATAGTTATGGAGATGATTGAAGTAAAGATCCAATTATGACATAGCTGGTATGGTCACCTAAATCTATATAAAGGGACCAATTGTACAATAGAAGCACACATGAGAATTGATTAATTGAATAGAATTTCCCCTTCGGGGGTTTCTTGAGTGTAAATTCCTGGTGGTCATTTCTTAGTATATGTTTGAGTCTATTGTTATTGCATCTAATCCCAACAACTTTGGTAGTTGTTTTTCCATTCTACGCTTTTATGAAACTCTCAAAATTACACCATTGAAATAAATATAAAGTGACACTGCTAAAACAAATGTCATGCATGTAGTGAGATTGTGAATAGAGTAGAAAAAACACTCCAATGGGTCATTTATTTATCTTCCAAGACCCCCATAAAATATAGACATCATTTGGAAGAATAAAATAAATGATAGAGAATCCTTAACCACAAATCAATATTGTGGAGTGTTGTTCCCGAGTTTATGTTTTAAGGCTATAAAACATATCGTCAAGGCATCCGTAAATGATTTAATGGAATGATTTGGGAATAAGAAAACAAAGGAAGATTAAAGCAGAATCAGTTTCTCAACTGTCTCTGTCTTGCTTCCTGTTGTTCTTGGATGCTAATGTCTCATTCAATAGCAGCCCATGATCGTTCTAACTCAACCCAGTTAGTTTCTGTTTGTAAAATGGTGTTAAATAAATTTAAGGCAATACTGGTTTGATCCTGAAGGCCTGGTTCAACGTTGGGTTGTCTGCTACTTGGGACAGTCATGGATGATTAAACTTTATTTGTTTATGAAGGGATTTTAATCAGTTTGTTACTTCAGATTTCCAGAGATGAGAATAAGAAAAACAATTTTAAAATCCAAAACAGTAATGTAATCACATTCAAGGTCGTTTCCTGGTTTTGTAACGATTTCGAGAATTGTAAACAACAAATAAACACTACAAAAAAATATGAGGCTTTAATCAAGAAAGAATCTCATATTTCATTAGACAATGATGAAAGAAAAACGAGGTTTCTAACAAGGGTTAAGTATTAAGGAACAAAAGCTTCACAGGTCTTGAAATTACTAAAAGCGATTTCAGAGGAAAAACTGTAAATCATTTGACATCCAAACCAATCTGAAATATAAATCAATGATGTATATAACTTCAAATTGATTACTTGTTAGATAAAACATTGAAAGGAAAAATTCAATAGAGTATGATAAACAGGGAGAAGACACATAACTACAAAGTTGCAGGATCCAGAATCTCGTTTGCAATCTATATTCTGATGTATTTGAAAATTGATCTTACAAAAAATGGCTCTCTCCAAAATTTCTGAAGCTTGCGTTGACGAACTTCCTTTTTCCGCATCAATACACTGAACGCATTTCCCTAAAAACTTCACAAGGATCCTAGGAACATCAGGTATCTCGTTTTCTTCAAATGAGAAAAATCTCTTCTGCAATTCGGGTAACCGAATTTCTATCATCCTTTCTATGAATTTAACAGTTTTCAACTTTAGATTTGAAGTCACCATCCACTTGTTGATCTCTGTTATATTGATCAAATTAATTTTAGCAATCTCTGTTTTCATTTTCTCCAGCTCTTCTTTTAACCTTAGCTGGTGCTTGGCAATATTAATTTCGCCNAGGGTTAAGTATTAAGGAACAAAAGCTTCACAGGTCTTGAAATTACTAAAAGCGATTTCAGAGGAAAAACTGTAAATCATTTGACATCCAAACCAATCTGAAATATAAATCAATGATGTATATAACTTCAAATTGATTACTTGTTAGATAAAACATTGAAAGGAAAAATTCAATAGAGTATGATAAACAGGGAGAAGACACATAACTACAAAGTTGCAGGATCCAGAATCTCGTTTGCAATCTATATTCTGATGTATTTGAAAATTGATCTTACAAAAAATGGCTCTCTCCAAAATTTCTGAAGCTTGCGTTGACGAACTTCCTTTTTCCGCATCAATACACTGAACGCATTTCCCTAAAAACTTCACAAGGATCCTAGGAACATCAGGTATCTCGTTTTCTTCAAATGAGAAAAATCTCTTCTGCAATTCGGGTAACCGAATTTCTATCATCCTTTCTATGAATTTAACAGTTTTCAACTTTAGATTTGAAGTCACCATCCACTTGTTGATCTCTGTTATATTGATCAAATTAATTTTAGCAATCTCTGTTTTCATTTTCTCCAGCTCTTCTTTTAACCTTAGCTGGTGCTTGGCAATATTAATTTCGCCTAATAATCCAGAACAATCATCTGTTCCGATATTCAATGAACTTCTTTCAAAGAGATCGAAGATTCCCTAGCAATCCTCATTAACTTCTCTTGTGATTCGTTTATATTCGACCAATTTTGTTTCCCATACTTTTATCATTATGTCCCCTTTAACCTGTTCAGAAATAGATAATTTCTGAATCTTTCCAATTTCTTCCTTTGATGAGAAAGCCACTGCCTTCTGAAAAGTTGTTCTAGTTGCTTTCGCCTCCCTTTCTTTCTGCAACACATTCTCCAAAGACTTATTTGATTCCTGAAAATAATTCTGGATTACTTCCAGATTCAAAAACACTTTTTGCTGTTCTTCCTCTATTCTTAAATATATTTCCAATACTTGTGTCTTGAAATTTTCAAGTTCTATTACCTGGTTAGTAATAGAAATAATCTTATCTTGCAAATGCTTGTTTTCTTCTTCCATCTTTCGAACCTATTCCTGTGTGACCTGTATTAAGTGTTTTGCCTCATCCAAGTCTTTATTCAATTTTTGGATTTCTTGCATATCCTTTAGTCTATCTTGTTCTAGACCCTTCTGTACTCCCCAACTAATATTTCTTTCATTTTCTTTTAGTTTGTCTTGCAACTGGATTATTGTTTGGTCCTTCTGTTCAAGAAGAGTTGTTAAATTGCCTACAAAATACATGTTTGCTGATTCTATAGAACCCATTGTACCTACTAATTCTGTAGCAAACTCTCCATCCTTGAGTTTCTTTCCATCTATAATAACTCTATGCTTTTTAATCGTTCCTTCTCCTCTTGAATGAATTTCCTGTTTCAAGAATGCTCTTCGCTTTTTACTGAAAAAGTAATCTGATGGGGGGATTTCATCTCTTGAAATCGGCTCTAGATCACTAACATATAAAACTCCTTCATGGGGGGTTCCGAAAGTCAACTGTAATGGAGTTAAAGAGGTGATAGGACTACCAAGTTCTGTTGAAGTTGTTCCTCCTATTTTTTCTGGAACATTCTTCATGATTTCTGGAATTGTTTCTGGCTCTTTTCCCTTATCCATTCCCGATTCTTTTGTTTGATAACCCTCCGCGTCTTGGGAAGGTATCTCAATATTCTTCAAATTATCTTTGTCATTTTCTTTACCCTGAGTACTAGTTTCAAATCCTGGAGGGGATTCTTCCTGTTTTGGCGATGGGGTCAAAATTTCACCCTGTAAAATCTTAGGCAGGCAGCTTCGCCTATGGCTTTGAAAAGATGCAAACCCAACCTGTGAGTTAGGTGGAAAGTCCTGGACTCTGTTCAACACTTCTTCATAAGACTTAACATCTTTAAAAATATCATCATAAACAGATACTTCATGTTCATATGCCTTTAAATTACAATGTATGTAATGCCTACTTATTATTTGGTAGGGGTCATATTTTCTGTGCTCAATATTTACTAGCTTCACTTCTTCCAATGACTCGACCTCTACCTTAGAATGGCCTAAATTTGATAAAGGAAATTTCTCGACATGAACAGGGAAAGATGGCCATGCTTTTTTCTGAAGTGCTTTTAATTCCAACCCAATACCACCCTTGGCTATCTGATGAGCTACTTCTCTGCATACCAATCTGTCTGGTAATAATTTCGGGAGTGCATGAGGGGGAATGGAACAACCATAAACCCTAATATAGGAAAAATTTTCCTCAATAAACCAGTCGGAAACTGATTTATGACTTTCTATGACTGCATTAGAAATGCGAGGGGGTTCGCATCCAATAAATAATTTGTGCATAGGAATAATGACAAAATGACAAACCTCGTAAAATGCCTCTTTAGCATTTTCTTCCCAAAGGGCTGAGTGGTATTCATGAATGGGTTCTGGACATGAGATGCTCCAACTCCAATTCATTAATGGAAAGGGGATCATAAAACAGATTGCATCCATAATGTATGCAGACATATAAAAAGACATTGGTTGTCCCTTTGACTTGACTGCTTTGTAATTTATAATTTCTTGCGTTAGGTTATCCGATAAAATTTTATGCCAGTTAAAACCATTTCCTTCTGAAACTTCCTCTAAGAAGGGTACCCAGTCTGCATGAAAATGACAAGGATCTTTTCTCCCGAAAAGTCTGCATGACATCATGGCTATATAAACCATATATTCGTTTAAGGAGGTTGTAGCATAAATCCCATGAGTATCAGCCCTAAACTTTGCTTCAGACCTCGCCCAACCTCTAATCATGTCGGGATATGTTTGGTCTGCCTCAATACATTCCTTTCTCTGAAACTCAGCCAAAAATTCAGCATTAAAGGTGTGTTTATGATTCTGCGAGAGTTTATACATTACTTGAATGTGCTCAGGCCTGAATGAGCCGACGATATCTCCTTGCTCGTTCTAAATGCTCCTTGTTGGGATATCTACCTTATCTAGAGCCCAGCCGATCATATCAGTATATGCCACCAGCCTCAGACGCGCAACAACCTTATGAAGCTCAGATTCAGCAATGTCCCGGAGATGATTTTCGGAATCAGGGTCAGCATTCTTTAGCTCGTACTCCAGCAATTCATAAATTCGAGTCCATGATTTGATGGAGTGTATGGCGTGTGGAGTAGTATCAGAGATAATATCACCTTCCTGTGTGTCTTTGTTTTTCTTCGGTGCCTTTTTAGGTGCCATGGCTCTGCGTTTGACTTGAAACCTGTCATAGATAGTGGATGAATAAGCTCATCTTAAAATGTAAATACAGACATTCAAACGTTTACTTAGAATATATTTTAAAAATGACGAGATTTGCACAACTGTCATGAATTTAAAGCTCCTAATGCAGAAGATATTTTCGGAGATATGCATTTAATATCCGTACTTAGGCACTCTCGGCTTTTCAAATAAAACAAGAAACTTACTTAATCGGAAAACGAAGCATTAATGAACACTTAAAGAAAGATTAACTTTAAACCTGTTTTAGAAAGAGGATTTATTAGTGTTAATTATGGATTAAATCTGAAAACATCACTTTTCGGGGTTTCAGAAGTCTTGATGTCGAAAGGTATGTCGTCGAAAAAACTCGATCGTCGAAATCAGGAAATCGCGATGTTTTGATTAAGATTTAAACGTTTTTTTATCACATTAATTAATTGAGATTAGACGCTATCGGGATTTCGGAAATCCTGATGTTGAGAAGTATGTTATTGATGAAGTCCGATCCCCGAAATAGCGATGGCTTGTTTGTTTTAAACATGATTTAACTTATCTTAATTAACTAAATAATCAAGATTAAGGCCATAACCGAATTAATTTAATTTTTAACGTGACTTATGAATCGGGGTTTCGGAAATCAGGATTTCGGGAAACATGATGACAAGAGACACATTCTCATAGAACCGCGATTCCTGAAATCGCGACATAATTATGTTAACCTTAAATCTTTCTTAGAAGAGATTAGATTAATTCGTGCTTAAATTAAGATTCCAACGTTTCGGGAAATTGGGGATCGGGGTTTCGTGATTCAATTTGCATCAATCATCTGTTTGCGGAAAACCCCGAATCCCGATTTCTTTAACGTTTAAATTAAAAAATCGTAAATTTAAAATTACAATCCGTTTTAAATAATTTTTCAAAGAGCGTTGGAAAACTTATATTTTTGTAAACTTTTTTCCATTCGTTATAAATGATAAAAAGGTATCGCAAATTTAGAAATGACGACATTCTTGTTTTAGGAAAGCCGAAACCTTAAAAACACAAAAAATAAAAATCTAGGCCTTAAGGATAAAAGATTTTAAGATCTGTTTCAACATGGAGGATAATAAATATTGTGCATTTTTATCCTCTCTCTCAACTTTTCTTTAATTTGTGAGAATGCTCTACATAGGTTTTCCTCGATGCAACTTCCTTTCTCTATCAAACATCACCATCTCTCTCCTCATTATTTGATTGTTGTTGTTGTTCTTAACAACCACAATAACATCCCTAATATTGATATTTACTTGGAATCATATTACATTTTGGACGACAATCCCTTGGACAATGTTTGGTCATATAACATTGTCCTTGACTAAAGTAACTCAACCTTGTATTCATAGCTCCAATGTTTTATTTCGCATAATTACAAAGTTATATATTATGCATATATTGATATTAGACATGGACACATAATTAAATAATTTGCACACATGATTATGCACCAACAATGCATGCTTGACCTCCATAGACGAGAATCCTGAAAATGAAACTTAAACAATACATAAACCCCTACCTGCAATTGGAGCCAAATTATATATATTTTTATTTTTTTTCCTATTAAAATGTTAAGCACCTGGTTATGTTATATTGAACAAAAACAAGAATATCCCAAGAATTACCAACAACACAACAAAATATAGAGAATTAGAACATCAAAATGATACCTTTATTGAAACATAAACTATTTTCACTTGCCTCTTCAAGGGGGAAACCTCCAACAGAGCATAGCTCTATTACGATAATTATCAAGACAACTATTTCACATGACCTTGACTCCTATTTATACTAAATCTATCTACCTAAAAGAACAATCTAGAGGAAGATATTTCTAGAAGCGGAAGCTTCTATTAGGTCTTCTTACATTTAACCTATTCTCTTTATTCTTAGGCCTTATTTATTAATATTGGCCTTTGTTACATGGAAAATATATTATTCTACCTATGTGAGGGGTTAGGGAGGTTAGGACCCTCACATGCCCTTCCCCTTAGAAAACAACCTTGTCCTCAAGGCTTGAGATTAGGAAATTGTCGTAGGATGGTAGTTGGTTCCCAAGTGGCATCATCTAGTTGTGTGTCCTTCCACTGAACTAAAACTTTCTTGATAGTGCATTGGAGGAGATGATGCTCACGTTGGTCCAATACTACTTGTGGCTGCAAACAAACAAAACCTTCTTCATCCAACTCAAGTAAATTGGTATGAGTCTGGAACCTAGTGTCGAGCACTTTCTCTACGCAGGAAACATGAAAAATAGGGTGGAGCTTAGAGTGTTTGGGAAACTCTAACTGGTAGGCCACTTACCCCACTCTCTTGAGAATACGATAAGGACCATAAATTTGGGGGCAAGTTTCTGACAGTGTTCAGATTTGAGTGAAGTCTTCTTATAAGGTTGCATACGAAGAAACACCTGGTCCCCTTCAACAAATTCACATTCAGAACGACCCTAATTTGCTTGTTGTTTCATGTGATTTCGAGCCATCACAAAATTTTCTTTGAGAGTATTGAGAATGGCCATGTGGACTGTAAGAGTTTTATCCACTTGCTAAACCTTGGAAATACTAGACATGTATGATATAACTAAGGGTGGATTTTATCCATAGACTGCTTCAAAGGGAGTCATGTGAGTGGTAGTATGGTAATAGGTTTTGTACCACCATTCAATGAAGGGTAACCACTGAACCCATTGATTTTTTATGTCATATGATAAACACCTCAAATAGGTTTCCAAACACTTGTTTATCGCTTCAGTTTTTCCATCAGTTTGAGGATGATATGTTGTGCTGAGATGCAATTGGGTTCCCTGAAGTTGAAACAATTCTATCCAAAAAGTGTTGGTGAAAGTTGGATCACGATCATAAACAATAGAATGAGACATGCCATCCATAAAAATTTGAGATACGGTGGATGTTTTGAATGGGTGTTGAAGAGCACATAAATGAGCATATTTGGAAAGAAGATCCACAACTACCATGATGACTGACTTATTGTCAGATTTAGGTAAGCCAATAATGAATTCCATAGAAATATCTATCCAAATAGTAGGTGGAATCGAAAGCGATTGGAGTGTGCCTGGAGCTTTGACCGTCTCTCCCTTATTGCATTGACATGTATCACATTTAGCCACAAAGGTGCGGATGTCCCATTTCATATTGTCACATAAAAAAGAATGTTTGACCCGTTCATAGGTTTTGGTAAAACCAGAATGTCCAGTTGTAGGTGAATCATGAAACTCAGAGAGCACGGAGGATTTAAGGTTCGATTGTTTTCTTAAATACATGCGATCTTAATAATGAAGCTCGTCATGGATGCACGAGTACCCTGGAGAAGCTTACAGATCCTGCTGTAGTGTTTGGATCAATTTTGAAAGTTTGGTATCTTGTAACCATTCCTGGCGAGCCTCCTAAATCCAATCTGCAACAATAAAAGATGCGGAAAAAAGTGTTGGAGAAATTTCTATTTTCGGTACACTAGTTCAGTGGGAGTTAACTGACTAGTTCTGTTTTAGACTTTCTATTTTAGACCATCACTATTATGCATGCGTGCATTCCTAAGGAAATCTAAATGCTTGATTGCTTTTCTTAATTATGGAATGTTATGCCCTATATATGAGTTTATTCCACTCACTCACTGTATCATATTTATCACCATTGTATCAATCATCATTCATTGATCAACTCATTGGAGTAGTGTGAATATTTTCTCATTCTTCCATATTGAATCTCTCGTCCTTTCTTGATAACCTTTGTTTCTACTTTCTTTAAGCAGTGTAGCTCTGATACCATGTCAATGTTTCATAGAAACCTACACATGAGAACTAGCTAAAGCAATTACAAACAAATCTTATCAAGAAAGGACGAGAGATTCAATATGGAAGAATGAGAAAATATATTTTCGATTTTCCTTATTCTCTGGTTTTTCTGGCTTGCTCCAAGTAGCATAGCTCTAATACCATGACAGTGTTTCATAGAAACCTGCACATGATATCTAACTAAAGAAAGTACAAACAAATCTTATCAAGAAAGGACGAGAGATTCAATATGGAAGAATGAGAAAATATATTCACACTATGTCTATGTTTCATCAAAACCTGCACAGGAGATCTAGCTAAATCAAATACAAATAAAGATTATCAAGAAAGGATGAGAGATTCAATATGGAAGAATGAGAAAATATATTCACACTACTCCAATGAGCTGACCAATGAATGAATGATTGATACAATATGATCATCATTGTATCAATAATTCATTCATTGGTCAGCTCATTGGAGTAGTGTGAATATATTTCCTCATTCTTCCATATTGAATCTCTCATCCTTTCTTGATAAGATTTGTTTGTATTTGATTTATCTAGATCTCTTGTGCAGGTTTTGATGAAACATTGACATGATTCATGGATTATATATTCTGGCGCATCACATCATACTGAAACAAAAATGAAGCTTTTACTTCTTTGAGCTCATGCTTAGGAACCCATATTCTCATGGGGGGTGATATTCCAGTAGAAGTAGCAGGAGAGGGGAGAGTGGAACTCAATAATGGGAGTTTTGAGAATGTTTTACATGTTCCAAATATTTCTATGAATCTGCTCTCAATTTATCAGATCACTCAGAAAGGTAAAAATGTTAAATTTACATTAGATTCGGTTTATGTACTTGACATGCATGACAATTCCATCATTGAAATTGGTGAGGTGGATCACAAGTCAAGGTTGTATAAATTCACCAAGTTTTGCTAACGGTGACTCCTCTTTTATACCTACACATAAGCATAGTACTTTGCATGCACCTCCAATGCAACATGCATATACTCTTGTGCTTCCATCAGTTCCAGAAATCAGAGATGATTCCATACACTCATATTTTGTACATGGAAATGAATAGGTAGTACAACCAGATAAGGAGCCAGTGACGAAGCTTCAATAGATGCCCAAGAGGGAACAATCCACTCTTCAGGCAACAAGTGTTCTTGTAGGGAATCCATTGGATTCAAGGAGGACTCAATCTCATCATGAGGAGCCTTCAAATGTAATTTCAACTTTTGAACCTGCGATGCCCATGCATTGCTATATGGTTCAATCTACTGATCCACAGACCTACAATAAGGATGTGGGAAATCCATTATGGAAAGAAGCCATGCAGAAGGAGTATGACCAACTCTTAGAGAATCAGACTTGGGATCTGGTTCGACTTACTCCAGAAAGGAATATTTTCAGGTGCAGATGGGTCCACATGATCAAGAGGTACAAGGCTAGACAGGTTTCCAAATAACTTCATCAGATCCATAAATATTTCTACATCTTCACGAAGACTTTCAGTGAGTATAAGTTTCATACTTTTTAGGATCGTCTTGGAGTAAGAACACAGTTTCCTAGTAGCTGCCTTTTCTTCTTTTGATGCATTGTCTTTTGAGGGGGGGTTTTGTTCTAACATGGTTTTCCCTCTTTCCTCATTTTTTTTAGTGTTCATTAGTTGCATTGTACATGAGTACCTAATATGTCCTAGTTGTTGTTGAGACTCATTTTTTAATCCATTGTGATGTTTCGGGGGGGTGTTGGAGAAATTTATATTTTCAACACACTAGTTCAGTGGGAGTTAATTGGCTAGTTCTGTTTTAGACCATCACTATTATGCATGCATGCATTCCTAAGGAAATCTAACTGTTTGATTGCTTTTCTTAATTATGGAATGTTTTGCCTTATATATGAGTGTATTCCACTCATTCATTATATCATATTGATCATCATTATATCAATCATCATTCATTGATTAACTCATTGGAGTAGTGTGAATATATTTTCTCATTATTCCATATTGAATCTCTCATCCTTTCTTGATAATATTTTTTTGTACTTGCTTTAGCTAGATCTCCTATGCAGGTTTCTATGAAACATTGAAAAAAAGGGACCCGTCTTCTTCATATTTCTTGGAAAGGGCATCAACCACCACATTTTATTTTCCTTTTTTGTAGATGATATCATAATCATATCCAAATAGCTTGGTTACCCATTTTTGTTGCTCCGAGGAAGAAATTCTTTGCTCCAGAAAATACTTGATGCTTTGATGATCAGTTTTAGTTTGGAAGCGTTTCCTCAAGAGATAAGGACGCCTGAGATCCACAGTGTGCAAAATAGCCAATATTTCATTTTCATAGGTGGATTGGCCCAAATGGTGCTCAGACAATTGTTTGCTGGTGAAACCCAAAGGTCGACCATATTGCATGAGGAAAACCCTAATGTCTTTCACTGAGGCATCACACTCAAATACAAAGGTCTTGTTGAAGTCAGGGAGAGCCAAAACATGAGTAGTGCACATATTTTCTTTCAAGGCTTGGAAGGAATGGTCTGTAGCTGGAGTCCAACTGAAAGAATTATTTTTAAGGAGTGTTGTGAGGGGAGCTACAATTTTTTCATAATTCTGAACAAACTTGCGATAATATCTTGTCAAACCCAAGAATCCACATAGACTTTTAATATTTTTTGGGCTTGACTAATCCTGCATAACTTCAATTTTCTTTGGATCCACCCTTACACCATCCTTGTTAGGTTTTAAACGAGCATAAAATATATTTGCGAGAGAAAAATTTAATACAGGAAAGAAACCATAACCTTAGACACATAATTATCTTGGGAAACCATTGTGGGGAAAACCAACCTAACAATAGATCTATTATTAACCTTGACCTAAAATGGCCAATCCGGTCCAAGTGAGCTAGCCACTGCTCACCTCCATGCCACTTTACAATGGAGCCTTACAAGACTTATAAAGGCTTCTTCACACACATTCTCCGACATACAAAACCATGGGCCATCAATACCATGTTCCTGAAACCATGTGTTGAGACCTAAACCACTTTGACTCATTTCCAAGTCAAGGTTAAACTGAACAATCCCCCCTTTAAACTTGACTTGGGGATTCTGCATGCAACCCCCCTATAAAATAGGTCTACCTCTCGACTTTACTAGTGAGTTACGACGGGTATGCATGCCTTACCAAGTCTTACAAGCATATTCCTTTTTACATGCAAACAATTTATGCTCCAGTAATTTTTTTTTTATGTATCTCATGGTGATTACACCATCACCATCCGTTGCTACATCCTCTCTCGCTGCTTTCAAACCCTTGGTTTCCAAATCTCTATCGGACTTCATGCTTGCAACTCCATTCTTACATCGGATAGAGCCCTTCTATTACTTCTCAAACTGAAGCCAACCCATCATGCCAATGGATCCATTCATTTTTAACCTATCTCTCAAACCCTATTCTTTTGGTGTATGTGGATATTATTGGGCACTCTTTATTTTCTTCCTTTCGCCCCATGTCCAGTGGATATTGGGCAATATGAATCTCTTGGAAGGCACCCCCATAGCTGAAGTCTTCTATCAACATCCTAGAACCTAGACAAAAGTAGCGAATTGACTTACCTCTTCAAGGTTTTGTCACAACACCAAAATATCAACTCCTTATTTCCTGCAAAGAAGGAGGTCTGCAACATAGAAATAAAATCCAATCAACGACTCCATCCTCCAATCAATGACATTTTTCTTTGGATATTTCAGAGAGATATGCCGCCATGAAACTCACACGCATCCTTGATGGCCGAAGCAGACCTCGATCTTGCGATTTTAAGTGGCACCTCAACTTCGATTTCTAGCCTCACTAATTTCATTGCAGAGATGGACATGTTCTGAACTAACCAATAGGGAAACAAATATATCCCATATGGTCAAGCAGTGTTGATTTCTCTCCTCTGGTTGCATCCTCTTTGATCCACACCACCTCTACACGTTTCTTCTCCTCCACAACCCTCTTGAAACTGTTGTAGCGCTTGACAGCTTTGAAGACCTTGCATAGATCCAACTCTTTGGAAGTACGATATTTCACATCAAGCGATCACCATTCTAGGCATCAAGCCTTCATGCGACATCCTTGACCTTGGAAAAATTCACATCCAAATTCACCTGTGACCATGTATTCAATTGCACAGATCTCCTTCT
Source organism: Picea sitchensis (assembly GCA_010110895.2). Classification (NCBI taxonomy): domain Eukaryota; kingdom Viridiplantae; phylum Streptophyta; class Pinopsida; order Pinales; family Pinaceae; genus Picea; species Picea sitchensis. The sequence goes on from SNQJ01S0016938.1 coordinate 188,647, forward strand.
TTGTGATCTGCTACTTGCTTGGATCCAATGTCAGGAAATCCAATGACCTTTCTTTGAGGTGGATCCAATCTTCTCACCATAGATTTGATACCAGTTGTTAGGTTTTAAATGAGCATAAAATATATTTGCGAGAGAAAAATGATTTCAGGCAAGCAACCATAACCTTAGATGGATAATTATCTTGGAAAACCCCTGCGGGGAAAAACCAACCTAACAATAGATCTATTATTAACCTTGACCTAAACTGGCCAAGCCGAGCCAATTGAGCTAGCCATCGCTCACCTCCAGGCCACTTTACAATGGAGCCTTATAAGCCTTATAAAGGCTTATTCACATGCATTCTCCGACATACAAAACCATGGGCCATCAATACCATGTGCCCGGAACCATGTGTCAAGACCTAAGTCACTTTGACTCATTCCTAAGTCAAGGTTAACCTTATCAATCCTTGCCAACAATATGTCCTAGGTACTCAACTTCAGGCTCCAAAAGCACATTTAGACTGCTTAAGATTTTTTTTTTTCTGAGACAGTAGTTGTAGAACTTGATCCACATGGGCAAGATGGGATTGCCAAGTTTTTCTATAGATGAGGATATCATCAAAGAAAACCAAGACAAAATGACGGACGAAAGGATGGAAGACATGATTTATGATACTTTTAAAAGTGGAGCGAGCATTACAAAGGATGAATGGCATAACCAAGAAATCATAGTGACTGTCATGAGTTCAGAATGCAGTCTTGGGAATGTCTTCTTCTTTCATACGAATATTTTGGTAGCTAGAGCATCGATCAAGTTTGGTAAAATACTAAGCACCACTTAATTCATCCAAAAGGTCCTCAATGACAAGAATGGGAAATTCATCTTCGATGGTGAGTTTGTTGAGGGAGGGAAAATCAAGACACATGCGCCAAGTACCTTCTTTATTGAGTACCATGAATATTGGATAAGAATAGGGGTTGGTACTGGGACGAATGACACAAGCTTCTAGCAATTCTTACACAATATTCTGAATTTCATTCTTTTGGGTGAAGGGATGACGATAGGGGAGAACATTAGGATGGAGATTGCCTAGAAAAAGAGGAATGAAATGATCATGGACACCTCGAGAAGGGGGAAGTCCATGGGGGGTTTGAAACTCAGCCTGGTGTTGGGAGAGGATAGATTAGAGGTCGAGATGGACAGAGGGTGTCTCAGCCACATGAATTGAATGAAGTTAGGAAATAATGAAATAATGACCTTTTCTGAGGAGATTTTCCATTCGGTGGGAACTGATGATCTTTGGTGACCCTGCTCTGATGCCTTGGAACTAGTGTTGTTATCCCTCCTGCTGGAATTACATGGTTAATTTATGGAAATCCATGGTGATAGGGCCAAGAGTGCGTAACCATTCTCAACTAAGTACAATGTCACAACCTCCCATGTCAATAGAAACCATATGAGATTTTAGGTGGTACTGACCAATTTGTAGGTGCACATTTTCACAATGCCCTCCACATTTCATGGAACCCCCATTGGCAATCATGATTTGGAAATTATTAACTGGACATATATAGAAATTGACTTCTTGGGCAATGTGGCAATGAATAAAATTATGGGTGATGCCACTGTCAATGAGAATGATGAATTTTCGGTTCTTAATGTAGCCAATTAACTTGAGGGTTTGGGGAGAAGAGAAACCAGTGAGTGCATTCATGGAAATCAGTGGTTCAACTTCCGGTGGATCAGAGGGAGGATTAGGATCAACTGGTGGGGGTAGCTCGTGTACATGAGAAACATTGTCCTCTTCTTCAAAAAAATTCTTAGTCATAGCCATAAAAATATTATGTTCCTTACACTTGTGCCCTGGAAAACAGCTGTCATCACAATTATAACAAAGAACCTTAAGTTAGTGTTCAACCATTTTGGCCCGAGTCAATTTATGGATCTTTAGGGGAGTGGAAAGAGGGAAAATAAGGGTGGTTTTAGGGTGAGGAATACATGGTTTTTTTTCTGGTTTGGGATGAGACTACTTGTTGTGCTTCCTTGGCCCTTTTAGTAGCTTCCAACCAAGTTTGGGGGAGAGGCATGAGGACATGGTAATGTATTTCATCCTTGAGGGAACTGATAAATCATTCCTTGAAAAAATCATTTGTCATGCCCTCCATTCTGAAAGCTAATTGCTCAAAAGCAACTATAAACTCTTCCATTGGGCCAATTTGTTTCAACTTGGTCAAACAACCTAAATGATGGGTGTTGTTATCCCCTAGCCTAGGGATAACTAAGGATATTATGTCTTGAGACCCACATGTCCTAGACATGGAGTATCGAGAGCCATATCGACTTGAGAATGGCCCTGGAAGGCCCATCCTTTTCCTCTTCAACACCTCCACTTTGTCAGCAGTAGCAACATCCATCACATTGACCTGGTCTTGTAGAAGAAATGGGTCTTGCCCCATGAGGTAATGAGTTCGGGTATCATGGTATGTGTCACTCTGATCCTAAAAAAAATAAATTTTGAATATGTGCATTTAATTATTTTTTATTCTAACGTGTTCTTGGACCTTATGCCTTTCCACTTGACCACACCTAGGGAGAATGACATGATGTCCTAGTAATTTGGTTCCATAGGTTTTGAGTTGCCACTGGGGGGATTCATGAAAGGTCATCATCCGTTCCCACTGTTAGCACTCTGTAATTTGCCCAAGGCTGCGGAGGCAGTCACAGAGGCAACATCAAAACCACTTTGAGTATTGGATCTATCCCTCGAAGTCTCAGAGAGGGATATCTCTGTCTGATATAGCTTTGTTTTAATAGGTATTAGGCTATTTATGCAAGTGTGGGGTTAGGGTTTTTAAATGGTTGTTTTGGGACAACAAGGAGGGCCATTGGGCAAATGGGGTCTGCGCTTTAACATGTGTTCCATTCTCAGATCTGGACAAAGCTCTTACACAGGGCAAGGTAGCGGAAATATTGGATCGAAATAAGTTTTGATGATGTCGATTTGAGGAAGAAACAGGGGAGGAAAAATCCAGGCAAAGGAGCAGCTAAGAATTCCTTAACTGAGCTTTTTAGATGAATAACATAAAGATTATCAAAAGAACAGATGCAGAGTATTTGCCAATAAATTCTGCTCTGTGTACTTTCTTCTGACAATAAGAATTGAAAAACAAGTGAAAAGAGGACAGGAAAATACTTTAATAGAGAAAAAACGCCACCAATACATCCACACAAGAATCCTATAGCAAAAATAACATGTCCATCACTGATTGATCATTTAAAATTACAGAAATAAGTTTTCTAGCCAAACACAGCCCACAGTCCAGCAAGGAACCTCACAGGTTGAACCCTTTTACATTAAAATCCCCTATATAAATAGTATAGACCTCCCCATCAGTTTCGAGAGTTGGTTTAACCGCCTCGGCTAAAAATAGCCACCACTCCCACAAAATTTGGAGTTGTTTGCCATGAAAGACGGACCGGTTTTCTGCGAAAAATGGGTCCGAACAGACATGTTTTTCTCTTGAAAAATGACACCTGAGCGAAAATTGAAGGAGGTTATTGTATATGAGAATTTTCTGGACAAAAACCTCCTTCGGTTTCGCCAAATTCATCCCCATCTGGCCGTAACATCTCCTACAAGATCGGGACTATAACGGAAAATTGAAAATCTGGAAAAATGGGCCTCGAAGATGTATTTGATTCTCCCTGATCGTAGTGTTGTTGCAAAAACTGAGAGAGGTTTATTTTCTTCAGCCCGTGATGAGAAAAATCCTCTCTCGGAGTTTTAAAATCCATCTTCGTTTGCCCAAAAACTGCCTCGGACAAACACATGCTGAAATAGGCAAAAATGGCAAAAATATTAAAAAAGCGGTATTCCAGACCCCCCTTGAGGTGGTAAGCGGTTTTGAGGAGGGGGGGGGCTCCGCAGGAATAGGATCGTGCCACGTGGAGGGGGATTGGTTTTAAAAAACCATTATTCCGGACCCCCCCTCTCGTTAAAGTCCGGATGGTGAGGGGGGTCCGTAAAATTTAAGGGCCGTGGATTCAAAAGTTTGATATGAATGGAGGGGCGCTGATGTGTGAAGGTGCATTGAGTTTTTGGGTGGGGTAGAACTTAGGGTAGCGTGGGTTTAATGTTTTTGTTTTTATTATATTTTAGTTTTTAGTTTTTTAATGTTATGTTATTACATGTTTTGTTCATGTTTAATGTATTTGCTTTTTGGTTTATTTTTATGTTTTTTAATTTTGTTTTTTTTGTTATATGTGTTTTATATTGTTTTTGTATTTTATTTTATTAATTTGTTTTTCATGTTTTGTATTTTTTATATATTTTATTTATTATGTATTTGTTTTATTATATATGTTTTTATATGTTTTTTATTTTAATATTTGTTCTATTAAATATGTTTATATTTTGTTTTATAATGTTTTGTTTTATGTTAATTACTATGTTTTATTTTAATATTGTTTTATTTAACACTAATTAATAACAACTAACCTAGTTACTAAACTAACTTGGTTGTTAGTTTATTAATTATTAACTAGTTTAGTCTAGTTTAACTATACTAACTTTATTGCTAACCTTTGTTAAGTTATTATTCTTTTTACCCTAAGCTTGGTTTATGCATGGATGGGTGGCGGGAAAATGGAGGATGATGTCATGAGGTGACGGGCAATGTCAGGAAATGGTGAATGGTAAGTGGGAAGGATGGTAAGCGGTAAGTGGTCTGGAGCGGAGGAGGTCCAATGCGATAGATGGGTGACACGTTGGGACAGGGCCCGCCGGGAAAACCGCTTCATTCCGGACCCCCCTCCCCCACCGTTAAAGGCAGAACGGTCGGGGGGGTCCGGAATTCAATCTCAGCCTTTGATGAAAGCACTGGTGCCTCATCCGTTTATATGTATGGCTTCGTTATCTCCGATTCCGGACCCCCCCCCCTCCACCGTTAAAGGTAGAACAGTCGAGGGGGTCCGGAATCCACTGTCAGCCATTGATCTACGCGTCGCTAGATTGACCGTCGATCTAAGCGCGTTCTTTATTCTCCAGGCGCGAATGCAACAAAAAATTAGGCTTTAGCGATTTTGGTGGGTTTTGTGTGCTGCTTCCTTTGAAAATAATTTGCAGAGATGAAATATTATTTGCAAACCTATACACCCAGAGTGAAAAATTTCCAGTCAACAGATGATCCTATGAATCATAGGGTTATAGCACCCACCATACTTACCACTTTTCATCCTTTTCCCGCTCATTCATCCCATTACACTGGTTTGGGCATTGGGTTGGCCAAATATCTAAGGGTTGTACCTTACCTTGTGGGAAGAAGGGGCTAAAGGCCCAGAGGGTAAAAGTAGCTGGAAAAAGATAAAATCCAAAAGAATGAAACCTTGAGATGCTTCGCCCAGGGATCCCCGAAAAAATCTTCTCAGCAAGAAACAAAGGGACCCATACAAAATAATAAATCAGGACCTAGTTGGAGGATAGGGAGTCTCATCATGAGCTAGCCTATTAGGTCCATTGGCATGTAGCTATATTACACTACCGACAACTAGTCACCATGTCAGGGCAGTGTATCTTGGTGGCATAGCCAAGAGAAAGGGGGTCTCATCGTGATACAACCTTCTCATTTCCGTGAAATGCTTGTGGGTAACATTGCCACCATTGGTCACCATGCCAAGGCAATGTCCCCTAACTAGCCTCTTGAAAGAAAAAGAAATAAGAATAAAATATAAAAGGCATGAATTGGATTGGAAACATTTGCATCCATGACAAATAAGCTACAACCATTAATTGCAACATTAAAAGCTTCTAAAAGCAATTGAAAAAGCTGATTTATACATTGTCTTGTTTGCTTCTAACAAATGCTAGTATTATGATTTCAATGGTTGATGTTTCTTAGTCATTTTGAAGCTATTTTCAAGGCATTTAATGTGAATTATTACCTTATTCATATTTCTGTTGTAATTTTCTGTTTACTTCATCATTATCAGCAAATTGCTTTTATTGAGAAAGTCTATGGTTTTATGAAGTGCTAACCAACAAGTGTACTTGAAAATATATATAGTTCCTTGTTGCTTTGTTCTGGGCAGGTACACCTTGACATATTATCATTTCATTGGTTATAAAACCAGGACTTTATGATCGGTGGTGACTTGTGAGAGGGGATCTTTATTTATCCATTTTGACTTTTCCTTCTCAAACCCCCAGGTCACGAGGGACGTCTTCCCTGGGCCTACCACCCTAAATAGAAAGAGACATCCTATTGAGATGACAGTGATAGGATTAGTCTCCAGTTACGCCAATTTGATTTTCTTTACCTTTCCTTCTATCAAAGTACAAATTGTGCGATAGATTTTGGTGCCGTTGCCGGGGAACATCGAGTCAATATTCCTCAAACAACATTTTTTTTTCCGGTAAGCCTTTATCCAGAGAACTATTCTTCAAGCTTACCTGGTGACTCCACCGAGGGTGATTCCGTCACTCCTTTGATAATTTCAAGAAAATTTTCTAGTGACTTCACAAATGACAACCCGTAGTGGACGTCAGTACACACTCCCTTCTACTGTTGTAATCCCTATTACCCTTGCAAATCCTGATACCATTACAAGTCCTCCTAAATGGTCTCATAAATAACTCTTTTTCTCTTTGGATTTAGCTAACACCCAAGGAGGAGTACATGATCTACCCAAGAGGGTTGACTCCTGGATACCTAGGTTTTCAGGAGAGGGGGGATCATATGGTAACTCACATTGGACCAAGTTTTGTGAGGGGTTTGATTTCCATCATTTTGGACAGGAACATCCTGATGTATTTATGAGACTCTTTGCAAGTTCACTCACTGGGATTGCCAAGAAATGGATTGACACTCAACCAAGTGGGAGATTCAAAACCCCGAGGACCTAGAACGGGATTTCAAAAATAAATGGTGTAAACATGAAATTCTAGATTCCTTTTACTCCCAATACCTCGAAGTTTGGAAAGGAACCAATGAGAGCATTAGGGATTTCAATGATAGGTTCAATCTTCTCCTTAAAAAGATCCAACCCAACTTTCACCAGAAAAGTGCTATTCTCCACCACCATTACTTAAACTCCTTAGAGGGGACTTTGCAGTTCACCCTCAAGCATCGATTACTCTCAAGCTTAGAAGAAGCACAAGAGGTTTCTTGTCATATTGAGGAAAACCTTAGGTTCAATGACTCCATCCATCAGATTAACCTCTTGTACAACAATGACTCCTGGGAACCAAATGATGAGAGCATGATAGAGCCAGAGCCTGACCTCCTAGAGATCCTTGAGGTAGAGTGTAGTGCTTACCCTAGAAAATGGAGCACAGGTTTCACCAACATGCAAGATGCTTCCTTATTTTCTCAACAAAACGAACCTCTCGAGGACATAGAACCCACTCAAGACATCTTTGGAATGCACAAGGATAAAGAGATTAAATTTTCCCTACCACAAATTTACAAATATGACCTTCTTGAAGAAGAATCTCCTTTTTTCTACCAGGTAGGAAGCATTGGACCAAAGTATGGGGAGACCACAACTTTTTATGTTACTCTCCAAGTGAATGAATCCGTCCTCCATAAATGTGTTTTTGACCCAGATGCTCCAGCTAATATTATGACCAAGAGAGTGATGCATCAATTAGGTCTAAGCATATCATAGCCAAACACACGAGAAGACTTTACAAAGGGAATTGTCAAGGATCTAAGTGTTGCTTTCCATGATTTCCCTGACGCTCCTTTTACTATAGATGTGCTGGTGATAGATGCTCAGAGCAATTGGGGGATCATACTGCGTAAGGACCTTGTAGAAAAATTGGCTGGGAGCTTCCAAGACCAAGGATTCAAATCTATCATACCTCACCCTGAAGGAGGATTATTTACCTTACACAAAGAACCCATTACAGGATGCCTAATTGAGACCCTTGGTGAACTAGATGATCAGCTCCTATGTGTCAACAATGATATTGAGAATTGGTTCATCCAAGATGCAAGTTCAGAAGGTGAAACTGCCAAGACACCTGAAGGATTGTGGACTTTGGAGTTTGACAGGACCCATTCGAGTTTTGGCTCAGGGGTAGGTATTGTCTTGACAACCCCATCCCAGGAGACCTTATATTATTCCTATAGACTTGAATATCACTATACAAACAACATTTTTGAATACAAATCTTTGATCTAAGGTCTCATATTGGAAATCGATAAAGGTGTCACACACTTAAGGGTGATAGGGGACTTAGACCTAATAGTGTCACAAGTGTTACTAGACTTTTCTACTAATAATGAGAAACTAAAGAAGTACTGTGACTTTGCGGGATCTATTGAAAAATATTTTGATATGGTGACAATCAAAGCAGTTCCCCGAGAAGAAAACTATGTGGCAGATGCTTTGGCTATTTTCGCTTCCACCTTACAACCTTGTGATGGCCCACTCCAAAACCTGTGCAAAATGGAAGTCTTGTTTAGACCTTCTATCCATGATAACTTGGAACATTGGAAATTATTTGAAGATGATGACCAAATCATTAGATTCATGGAAAATAACAGAGAATTCACTGATTCACAAGGAAACTTCCTGGCCGATTCCATGGACTTGGATGTGGTCAACCTCCAAAATAACACCTTGCCAAAAGGATGTGTCCCTTTAGAACACCTCTTTGATAGACACGATGTTTTCAAGGGAAATAAGCCCAAAAAACAAATAGATGAAGCCCTAGAATTCAACATTGGCACAGAGATGGACCCAAGGATGGTCAAAATAGGGAAAGGAACTACTGAAAAGGAAATAATGGAAATTATAGACCTCATAAGAGAATTCAAGGATACGTTCGCTTGGAATTACGATGAACTAAAGGCTTATAGGGGTGATGCCATCCAACATGCTATACCTTTGATAGAAGGAGCCAAAAATTTTCGACAAAAGCTAAGACATATTAACCCAAAGTTGGAAAACTAAATACAAAAGGAACTCCAAAAGATGGTTGATGTTGGCATCATAGCTCCCATCAGGTACTCATCATGGATGTCGAATTTGGTAATTGTTTGAAAGAAAAGTGGTGATATACGTTTGTGTGTGGATTTTCAAAACCTTAACCAACTATCCTTGAAGGACAACTATGCCCTCCCAAATATGTAATAGTTGTTACAAAGGGTTACAGGGGCAGGGATGATGTCCATGTTGGATGGATTTTATGGCTACAACCAAGTCTTGCTTAAAAGAGAAGATCAACTTAAAACGACATTTACCACACCATGAGGAACATTTATGTATTTGAGAATGTTGTTTGGCCTTATGAACGTCGATGCTACCTTTCAAAGAGAAATGGATTTTTCCTTTAGGGATCTCATTCAGAAAATCATATAAATTTACCAAGATGATCTCACAATTGTATCAAAGGAGAGGAAACACCACATATCACATCTCATAATTTTTTTTGAGTGATGTAGGAGATATGGTATCTCCTTGAACCCTAATAAATCTGTCTTTGGGATAGATAAAGGGAAATTTTTGGGTCACATAGCCTCGAAAGGGGGAATCTCCATAGACCCTGAGAGGGTCCAGTCTATTAAGGATTTACGTCCCCCATCCAACAAGAAGTCCTGACAATCCTTTTTCGGAAAAAATAAATTTCATTCTAAGATTTTTCCCAAACTTTGCAGAAAGGATAAAACCCATGAGTGCTTTACTAAAGAAGCATATCATGTTTAGATGGGATGATAAATCCATCAAATATTTTGAAGAAATAAAAAAAGATATCTCTCAAGCCCCAGTCTTGATCAGTCCTGATTATTCACGAGATTTCATAATATTCTCTTTTTCCTCCTAGGATACCATTGCAAGTGTCTTGCTGCAAAAGGATGTTGACGACTATGAACACCCTATAATATTTCATGAGAAAAGTCCTTAGGGATTCAAAGTTTAATTATTCTATGACTAAGACACAATATTACACCTTAGTGAAATCCCTTAATAACTTTAGAAACTACATGGGTTATAACAAAATCAAGGCTTATGTCCCTTACCCAACAATGAAGGATGTCTTATCACAACAAGATTGTATGGGTACTAGGGGCAAATGGGTCTCCAAAATCCAAGAGTATGACTTAGAGATAAAACCCACCAAGATTATAAAGGGACAAGGTTTGGCCCAAACGCTGACTGAGACAAAGCAAGAGGCCATACAAATGGGAGAAAGTGAACAAATAAACGTGGTAGTCAGTGAATTAGAACATTGCGAATGGTATTCCGATATAATATACTACCTTAAGAATTTATCATGCCTAGATCACCTAATGGACTACAAAAGAAGGGATTTGAGACTTAAGGCTATGAAATACTGTCTAACCGAAAATGGCCTTGGTTAGAAGGATCCCGATGGAGTCTCCTTAGATGTGTCAATCAAGAAGAAGATGAGAAACTATTAAAGGAATTACACTTTGGACTTTGTGGTGGACATTTCATAGCCCGTACTACTTCCCACAAGATCCTAAGATCCGAAACTCACCGATATGTTCAATCTTGCCAATACTTCAATGGTAAACCAATACTCCTGGCACAACCTCTAAAACCCGTAGTGGTAGAAGCTCCTTTTCAACAACGGGGGTTGGATTTCATTGGGGAATTTAAAGACAATTCAAGTAATGGCTACCGGTGGATTTAACAACCACATATTATTTTACTAGGTGGGTAGAGACTATCCCCACAAAGAAGGCCACTGAGGAAGTAGACATGAAACTTTTGGAGGAATGAATCATAACCAGGTTTGGTGTCCCATCCAAGATTACTACACAAAATGACAAGGCATTCAGTTCTCATGCACTAGCAGAATTCTCTTTCAAGTACGACATTGTTCTATCTCATTCCTCCAACTATTATCCACAGGGAAACAAATTAGCATAATCTAGCAATAAGAACCTTATGAATATAATCAATAAAGTTGTAAGGGAAAACAAGAGGTCTTGGGATAACAAAATTAAATATGCCTTGTGGGCAGATCGAATAACAACAAAGACCTCAACAGGAAGGACCCCTTTTGAGCTGGTTTATGGGTTAGAAGAAAAACTGTCTGTGAACCTCCAAATCCCCATCCTCCTTTTTGCTCAACAATATACTACCGATGGAGAAACAATCCAAGGGAGAATTAACCAGTTAATAGAGTTGAATGAATCTAGAAGGACCACCCTGATCCAATTGGAAAGAAATCAAGAAAATATCAAGAACACCTTCGATCACAAGGAAAAAGAGAGAGATTTTGTCGAAGGAGATCTAGTGTTGTTATGGGATAAGAGGAGGGAGAAACCTGGTATGCACAAGAAGTTGGATGGACTATGGACAGGTCCTTACAAGATCATGATTTTTGCAGGAACAAATTCTTTTAATCTAGGGACCATGGAGGGAGAAGCTCTGAAGTTACCAGTGAACGCTTTACATATTAAGCGTTACTACCCGCCGACAAAATGACATGTAAGTGTAGGTAAGTAGGTAGGCATTTGCATTCATTGTAAATACCATTTTCATTCCATGCTAGAGTAGTTTGTATTTCCATTTTGTACATATGCTTGCTTTTATTTTCTATATATATATATATATATATATGAGTCGGGGGTGATATCACCACCCCAAATGATTACTAATAGTCTTATGTTGAGATCAAGCAGGTCACAGGTTATGCCAGAGATGCTGAGGTTCTCATGTGCTCTACGGTGAGCACATGTTCCCGAGTTGGAGCCATATGTTATCCCCTAGCCTAGGGATAACTAAGGAGATTATGTCTTGAGGCCCACAGGTCCTAGACATGGAGTACCGAGAGCCAGATTGACTTGAGCATGGACCTGGAGGACCCATCCTTTTCTTCTTCAACGCCTCCACTTTGTCAACAACAACAACATCCATCACATCGGCCTGGTCATGTAGTAGAAATAGGTCTTACCTCATGAGGTAACGAGTCTGGGTATCATGGTATGTGTCACTCTAATCCTCAAAAAAAAACTTTTGAATATGTGCATTTAATTCTTTTTTCTTCTAATGTGCGCTTGGACCTTATGCCTTTCCACTTGACCACACTTGGGGGGAATGACAGGATGCCCTAGTAAGTTGGTTCCACAGGTTTTGAGTTTCCACTGGGGGGATTCATGAAAGGTCATCATCCGTTCCCACCATACTTACCACTTTTCATCCTTTTCCCGTTCATCCATTCCATTACAGTGGTCCAGGTATTGGGTTGTCCAAATATCTAAGGGTTGTACCTTACCTTGTGGGAAGAAGGGGATAAAGGCCCAGAGGGTAAAAATATATGGAAATAGATAAAATCCAAAATAATGAAACCTTGAGATGCTTCACCCAGGGATCCCCGAAAAATGCTTCTCAACAAGAAACAAAGGGACCCATAAAAAATAATAAATCAGGACCTAGTTGGAGGATAGGGGGTCTCATCATGAGCCAACCTATTAGGTCCATGGGCATGTAGTGGTATGACATTACCGACAGATGGTCACCACACCAGGGTAGTTTATCTTGGTGGCATAGCCAAGAGAAAGGGGGTCTCATCATGAGCCAACCTTCTCATTTTCGTGAAATGCTTGTGGATACCATTGCCACCACTGGTCACCACGCCAGGGCAATGTCCCCTAACAAGCCTCTTGAAAGAAAAATAAATAAGAATAAAAGATAAAAGGCATGAATGGGCTTGGAAACATTTTCATCCATGACAAGGTGCAACTCACCCTCTTTAGAGGCACCCACAGGTAAGCCATACATTTCCCTATTATCACTGCACCCATTGCCCAAACATCCCTTACCACCTCAGCCACTCACATGGCCTGGATTTTGTCTTCACCTAGGAACATCCCACATCCAATGAGCACTGGCCCAATAAGACGCCCTAGTATCCCCTCCAAAGTTGGCCTGTAGAATAACATAACGTCTTTGAGAACTTTTCCGGGTAAAGGGGGTTTCATGCACATGTTTAAATAACATGATGATTATATGTGATTGACATTGCTATGATCCCTGTGACTTATGAACCCATGGAGGGTGTATTTGTTGATGTTGCAGGGACACACCCGATGGACATGTACATATGGGGAGATGATTAGTTCGGACCTCCATAGGGCTAAAAAGTCCACCATATGGATGTTGAGACCCAGCCAGGGGAAGAGACAGTTCAGGGGATTGCAATAGAGACAGAGGAGGACATTTCACCAGGGGCAACCTGGTAGGCTTGGACCCAGGGGGGTTGTGCCCTTTTCACCATGATGTAGGCCTTGGAAGGTCCATGACATCACCTAGGTCACACATGATGTCACCCAACATTTTGGATGTTTTGGAGCCAGTTGTGTGCCAAGTGGCACATGTGGCAGGATCCTAAGGCCCAAGGAGGCCTAATGTTTTACTTCAGGAGGCCAACGTTGCCCAAGAAGGGCCTAATGTCACCCTAAAAGGGCATGATGTCACCTTTATAGCTTGTTTTAGGGTTTAATTATGACATTTAATGTAAAAACTAGATATTATGTGTAACAGGCCATGTCAGCCTTTTTGACCTAATTCTGGTCTTTGTAACTGTATAAATAAGGGGAAAATCAATCTTATTTTGGAGGATCTTACACTCACACTTGTGAGGACTGAAATTTGTGCCCTATCTAGGGTTACTTAGCTGAAATTTTAGGCGCACTTGTTGAGGAAGGCTAAACTTGGAGTATTTTGGCAAGTTTCTTGGTGGATGTGTTCAACTAGGGTTTCTCTTGATGATTCTTGATGTATGTAAGTGATATTTCTGTAATTCTTCTTAATTGAATGGTTATAGTCTTATTTATCTTTCATTTACATTAAAGATTATGAAATTTCTTTATTAAACCCTAGGAAGACTAGCACATGTTATTTTCCTAGCTTTAAAAGCCTTCACCTACTAGCTCTTGTCAAAATGCCATTTTCTTGAAGCATGTGCTAAGGCCTTGCCATTGCAACACCTTAGTATCCATTGCTTCATCTTAGCTGATTTTGCTTCATCATTGAGTTAAAGAGGGGGGAAATCTACTAAGGCCTAGGGTTACCTA
>SNQJ01S0016938.1:211958-233194 GCA_010110895.2 Picea sitchensis
AAGATGTATGTACAATTTTCTTTTTATTACGGACTACAATCCTTGGGTTTATCAGCAACAACTGAATAGAGTACAACTCTACAAGAGCACCAACTCTATATGCAAGACTCAGCTTACACCCTCAACACAAAATGAGATGAGGCAACAATCCTCAACAGATATCAATCTGTCAACAGGTACGCAACCTGTCAGTAGTGCAGCCTGCGTGTGCACGTGCCCTGGCTCACTACAGCCCGCGTGTGAATGCAACCAATGTATAATGCAACAAACATATGCTTCTGACCAACATGCCCAGATCCTCTGCAACCTGCAATCACTTTCTCTTCTGTCTTCAACTGTCCAAACCGACCCACAACCAGTCACAACACATCCAAGCTCTCCAATAGCTTGCTCATGCTCCACATCAAATCAATATGAATGCTATCTCAATCATGTATAAATAACTAGTATACCATAACAATCATGTCACTAGTGAATCACAAGAGTGATTCTCACTCCATCAACCAAATCAACCAAACTGAACCACATCATATAATCCATACCAAGAATGCCCTAAGCATTCACAACATATCAAGCAATAGTATCTATCAAGACAATAATGTAACCATACCAGTGTCTGAGTGATAGATTTGAGGCCATAAAATGCAGATCTGGAACCTGCTTCATCATCCAAGAGCTTGGCACCAGCTCAAACACAAATCTCCATGATTTTATTGAGTCCACGCTCCCTATACATAGTCAACCCGCGTGTACACTCACCCTATACACAACCAGCCCGCGTGTGTACACACCCTATACACAGACAACCCGTGTGTACATCAGAAAATAGGGTTTTCTATGACTCCGAGACTTTTGTCGTCAAGATCTTCGACATTGCCGAAACTTTGATGCGTCTATGAGATCCTCCTCTCCCTCTCTTCCTCAGAATAGATCTTCAATCATGCTCAAGAGTTCCACATCAATAAGATTCTCTCACAAGAAGATCTCCATCAATACTCCAAAAGATATTCCCACAAGAATCTCTCCATTGATCCACAAAAAAGATTCTCACTCAAATGTACATTTTACAAGAGATCCTAGCTTCTTATTTATACTTTCATATTCTAGGTCACTTAACCCATTTTTAGGTTACTTAACCCATTTCTAGGTCACTTAACCTATTTTCCTTATTTTAGGGTTACCCACNAGTGCGCTTCATCACATCAGATATTAATGTTTGGCGCAGTCAAGTTCAATGTTCCCAAAATTTGAATGCTGGCGCTCTCCAGCTGTTCCTTTGCCCCCACGCGCTGGCTCGCTTGATTTAGTGAGCGATGCTCCTGCATCATTACTGCTTGTTGTTGTTTGGTTCAATTTTGCAAGGTTGAGGTCCTGCACCTATAGTTGGACCTGTTGGTGCTTGCTCACTGGTTTGTTGCTTGCTCCTTGCTTTTGTTTGCTTCAACTTTGTAAGGTTGGGTTCTTACACCCATAGTTGGAGCTTCTTTTTTCACTTTGTAGGGTTCAACTACTGCACCCGCAATTGGACCTAGAATTATGTTGTTCATTATTGACGAGTAGGTTTCAATACCATAGTTTCATTCATATTCGTTGTTTACTGTTTACTATTTATATTTTTCAAGTAAGAATGTTTAAGTATTTATTCATCATTCTTATCCTGCAGACTTTCCATAGAGGTTGACATATCTTTTTCTCCTGCTCTTAAATTTTCCTCCAATTTTTTCCCCAGGCTCTGCACCATGTGCATGCCAATGTTGTCTGCACAACTCCAACTGTCATTTTTTCTAGCATTACAAATCCCGGTCCTTTGTCGCATGTGACAAAGTGGAAATCTAACACCTCAATTGAATAAGGAAATTCTTTGGCCTTCGCACCTTGCCCTCAATGATATTCCCAACTTGCCTAGGAATGAGTACCTACCTATCCCGTATGGGAATCAAACCCGTGTCTTTCACATGAAAAAGAGGATGCCAAGATTGTTGCCTTTGCAAAATTTTCTTGTAGAATAAAACTGCAGGTAGGTGTAGAAGGGATATGTATGATACAATGGGAACCAAGCTGTAACAAAATTGCACACCATTGCCAGGAATTATCCATCTTTGTCGGTGACAAATTTTAGTAAGTTATAAAGAAAAAAGTTCCAGGACCTGGAATGAAAATCCTGGGTAGTTTTAGGACCTGTTATTGCACTTTTCAGGGTTGAGCTCCTGCACTCGCAATTGGACCTGTGATTCTGTCATTCATCATTGACGAGTAAGTTTCAATACCATAGTTTCATTCATATTTGTTCTTTTTTGTTTACTATTTACAATTTGAAAATAAGAATGTTTAGGTATTTATTCATCACTCCTATGTTGCAGACTTTCCATAGAGGTTGGTATATTTTTCCCTACTGCTCTAAAATTTTGCTCCAATTTTTTCTCCAAATTCTGAACCATATGTATGCCAATGTTATGTGCACAACTCTGACTGTCATTTTTTCTAGCATTACAAATCCCGGTCCTTTACCTTATGTGACGAAGTGGAGATATAACGCCTCAATTGAATAAGGAAATTCTTTATCCTTCCCACCATGCCCTCGATGATATTCCCACCTTTCCCGGGAATGAATACCTACATGCCTTTGCAAAATTTTATTGTAGAAGAAAATTGCAGGTAGGTGTAGAAGGGATAAGTATGATACAAAGGTAACCAAGCTGCAACAAAATTGCACACCATTGTCAGGCATTATCCATCTTTAACGGTGACATATTTCAGTAAGTTATAAAGAGAAAGTTCCAGGATGGTGTCTACACTGTATAGGAACAAGAAAAGGAAAAAAAAATTGAGACCTTCGAAAATGATGACATTTACTATCTCATGAGAAAAGATCTAGTGACATGTACTCGTTACTATAGACATAGAGTAAATTCTTTGAGGCACTTGATATGTAATGCATATACATGAAAAGATGCATATAATGTAGGTGGAACAAAAATCCACTTTGCATTATCAATGCTTTTTAACAAGTCGCATTTTCTTCCACTCAACAAAGAAATGTTAGATACCTTTTCAAAGCTTTATGAGGAACTACAACTTGTGTTCATAGATGAGGCATCCTTGATTGGAAGTCGCTTCTTATATTCCATTGACAATCAACTGAGAAACATAAAACATGTCCAAACCAAATACTTTGGAAACCTTGATATGGTATTTTGTGGGGATCTTTACCAGGCACAACCCCTACAATATTCTCTTGTATTTGAGCAACCTATGGTCAACATGCAAACAATAACGAATGGATTTTGGAAAGACAACATAAAGTGCTTTGAATTACATAATACAATGTGCCAAACAAATGCAAAATTTATTGCAATTCTAAATAGAATGCGGACAAACAACCAAACATGTGATGACTTAACATATATCGATTCAAGTTGCATGCGACCTGCGCTGACCGACCCAACCTTCCCTTACCTATTCTACAAGAATAAGGATGTTGCAGCACATAACAAGTATATGCTATCTCTCATGCCTAGAAATGATATCATCATCAATTCAATTGATCTTGAAGAAGAAAACCATGGCAATGTACCATGTCATCAATATACAACAACTTTCCATTTGCAACGTGTCCTAAAATTAGACATACTAGTTGAAATATATGCTTGGAACTATGATTCACAGGATGGCCTAGTGAATGGTGCAGATGAAATGCTCAAAGGCTTATACCAAAACATGAAAAGTTGATGTTCTATGGATTAAGTTCCATGTCCCGCACATTGGCCACCGACAAGCCAAAAATTTAGCTTATCTATATAATTCAAACAATTTGCATGAATGGACACCTATATTGCGAATATCAAAACCAATATAAACATCAACAAAGACAGGTCAACTGAATATTCGAAAACAGTTTCCAATTCAACTTGCATGTGCACGTACAATCCACATATCACAAGGACTAACACTTGATAGTGTTTCCTTTGACCCCGCTAGAATATGAATAAATGGACTTGTATACACAAATCTGTCCCGTGTCAGAAACATAGAGTCCTTGTATTTTCTAAGAACTCTTACAAAATATAACTTCAAATTCAAACATAAATTTGATACTGAGATGCAACGCCTTCGGAATAGTGCAAAATGGAATTTGCAATATGATTACCAATCCATACAAAAAAACCCATATGTATCAATTCTCTCACTTAATGTGCGCAATTTAAATTCACATATGAATGATATATTCAATGACTATGACACAATGCAATCTGATGTTATGTGCCTGCAAGAAACATACATGACAATATGCATGCAAAATAAGGAATTTTCAAATCACACTTGCATACCAAGTTACATGACGCATGGAGTGATGATATTATGAAAAAAAATATAACAATTTTGGATCATATGCATTTCGAAGAAAAAGATGTTGAGATGGTGCTAGCAAGAGTAATTTTTCGTGGATTGCAAATTGCAATATTCAATTTCTATGCCGCTCTGTGTGCAACATTGCCAACATAATGTATGTTTTTTCAAATGAATTACACCATTTACATCTGAACGAAACCATTATCATTCTAGGAGACTTCAATGTTGACATGCTACAAAATAGTGCCATAACAAAAGAATTGGAAAACTACATGTGCAATTACAATCTTTGCTTTCTTTTGGTTAAGATAAAGCATGTACAAAACACACTTATTGACCATGTATGGTCAAATGTGCCCATTTCACAATACACCATCTTTATCTTAGACACATATTGGTCTGACCATGATACAATTTGTCTTGTACTTGAATTATGAAATATACATCAAACATATTACAAAATCATATTTCCATGTCTCAAAGCATATTTGGATACTTTGTTGCACAAAACCAAATCATTCAGCTAGGATCATCCAACTTCTTAATATTTTCTGGCTTGTAATATATTTTGGCCAGGAAAACTTCTATATAACCACAACCATGGATCAAGAAAAACAAAGGTTCATGCTTATAACTCTATCTTTTATTCTATTCCTTTGATTCTCATTTAATCTATGTACATATTACTTGTTTTGCCTTACATACCAGATTACATTCATGTTGATTGTATTTTGTGTGTTCCCACATTGAAACAAATAGAATAACTGGAGAAGATGAAGGACTCTTAACCACAAATGTAGAGGAAGAGATACAAAGGTGCATGCTTCTACTCTAATTTCATATTCCATTGTTTTGTATTTCATTTATTGTCTGTATATTTATTCTTCTACTTTGCACGTAATTTATTGTATGTAGATACTACATATCTTCCTACATAATAACTTATCTTCATGTTAACTGTATTTTCTATACTGCTATATTGAAATAAATAGAACTGTATTTATTTTTACATGTCTTTCTACATACCAACTTACCTTCATGTCCATTGTATTTTCTGCATTGCTACATTGAAAGAAATAGACTATTTGGACAAGAGGATGAAATCTTATATACCACAGTAGAGGAAGCTGAAGTACAATCTTCGAAAAGGTATACCAATAGTGATAGTAAATAAAATACACAAAACAAGTAGGTGGATATAATATTGGACTAGAAAATGATGATTTGGCAACAATGGGCCTTTGTTGAGACTTCCCGCTTCCAAAAATTTCCCTCCCTTTTTGTATTTTCCCACTCTCTTTTATCCCTTTTTTTTCCCTCTTCTATACTTAACCAAATTCCCCTTTCTTTTCCCCCTCTACTTTCCCTTTCTGGTTACTTTTCTTAGTCATTTTTCCGAAAATGTCTAGGTGCGCGGGTTGGTGGACTCATGGGTTGACATTTCTAATCATGCTTCTATATCATGAGTCCAACCGACCACTTCTCCATTCCATACTTAGCCACTTTTTCGATAGAGGGTTCCCGGGTTGGCGGGCTCAAAATTGCGCTTCTATTATTCTGTGTCTTGAAAACAACACCCTAATTTCCACGATATACAAATTGACAGCCGAAATCCCGGGTTGGCGGGCTCAAGATTGCACTTCTATTGTTCCGTGACCTACAAACAACGCCCAGAGTTTTGCTATATACCGATTGACCGTCAGACTCCCCCATCATGCCATGTTTTGTGTTACACATTCTTGCAGTCAAAATTTTTGAGACATACAATTTGACCGTCGAGTCCTCACATCTCCTGAGTATCCCTTGACACCCTATTTCATAATCCATCCCCTTCAAGCCTGTATGTGACATCCATAACAATTATGAACAATATACAATGCATATGCTTATTTAGTTGTTCTGATATTCATGTACACATGCTTGCATCAGAAAAAGTTGGACGAGTGACATGGGCATGTGTAGTCAATCATCACAAACATCAATAGAACGACAAGGCCAAAGGTAAAGATTCATACATTATTCTCTTGCTATGTTTACCAAACAAATATCCTGAGTTATTTATTTATCTATGTCGTGATAAATATGTTGATGTCATCTACAACACATGCTTTTCAGTTCACAAGAAGTATCGACGAGCGCAAGTGAAATGCCCAACATAGTGCAAGATCTGCAGACTGAGAGGTATGGTTACAAAATTATGACATGCATACTTAATCCAAATTGTGCATATACTTGTACATTTATGCCAAAAAAAAAATGATACAATTTGCCATTCACATTTTTTGTTCAAAAAATGTAACAAGGTCTAAACTTATAACACCCAATACACTATCGATAGAAGGCTTGAACAACCGCCGAACTGGACAAGTGTTCGTAGGGGACATAATGGTCGTGTATATCACCTACTTAGACAATGAAAAAAAATCTAGATGCGTTATGCATGCTGACATGACAGACAACGAAGCCATGATGAAAATTACATTGACTATCCCTACACAACTTATCCAGAAACATGCAGAAAATATCTTGCCAGGTAATGGGATATCCATTACAAATTTTAATATATTACCAAAAACAGTATATGACCATGGTGATTTTGATCGGATTATATCACTCAATGAGACAAGTATTGTGGAAAAAGTTTCCACGGTTTGTTCAGAATATCGTTTCATACTGGACACAACAATCAACCAACTTGCACATAGCAATGACATTTACCTAATCAGAACCATTGGTGCCACTGTCACACTCACGAGAAAAGTTGGCTTGCAACACATTCTCCATATACAATATGGAGAGTCAGACAATGACAAGGAAATGGTACCATTCTCCATATCCCGTTTTTTCCTTTACTTTCACATGCTCATATATCTCAGTTATGTTACATAACTATTACACTATTCCATGTTGCAGCTACAATTGTTCGACACCTATTCAAATTTATTTTCCTCAATGGAACAACAATTGAGGATCTTTCGCACAAATATAAAAAAGAAAAGAGATGTTAAAGAAAGGATCTTTCGCACAACCCAAGCAACAGTTGTAACAGAATTGTGAATATACATAGTACATGATCTCAATAAACTAACTAGCTCGACAACTATTGTATGTATACATCTACAATTCCATCCAGACTTTGCACATAAAAATTGCCATAAACAATTTTGTGCATCTTTTTTTTTGTACACTTGTATATTATATTGTTCAATATATTAACTACTATTCTCACGTGTGTAGGTTGAGGGTGTTTTGGTTGCAACAAATGCATACTCGACCCCCTTCGAGCCTGTATGTGCCAAATGCAACTATCCTTATTCTGCCTTTGCTTTCATAAATGATGGCACAATTGATTGCCTACGGTGCAGTAAAAAATTCCCTTACATATATATACATTACCTCAATGCTTCCATTCGAACCCTCAACAACACAATTGTACATTGTACAATTAGAAAACCTATATTACAAGATGTGCTTCCTGGTTTGGAAGAATTTCCATATGAATTATACCTACAAAAAAAGGAAAACATTGTCTACATGTTACGCGACTTTCACGTCCATAAAAAATTTACATTAAATGATGACAATGTCATACTGCATATCGTATGAACAAAAAAAAAACAATTCATATCATGCATTGACAAGAAACAAAACAATTTGATCTGTATTTGTCCATGCTACCCAATCAAGATATGACTAAAGTTTTGCATTTCCATGGCAAAGTGAATTGGAAGCGCATAAGATTGTTTAATCTAGGAATGAGAAGCATGAGGAAAGACCTCATACAAGGTATCCAACTGTGAATAAATCAGGTCCATCCTTTGAGCCATCAAAATGGCTTGCTCCTCTGAACGAAACCATCAGGAATTTTCAATAATATTGCAAATTTGGAATTGTTCAAACTCCATTAAGTTAAATGCTGACACTCTTTTCCAGAACTAGTAATGTTAGAACATTTTCAGGTCAATGTCATCTTGGTTCATAGTACTATCAGAAGAAAATGTTCATAGTGATCTTGGTTCATAGTAATATAGTAATCGACAAATTTCTTGGTGCCCATTTGGGGATTTGGTTATAGATGGGATACAATGCCCAATCTCCGCTGATTTTTTCCTATCTTGTGTTTGGTAGACTTTTGTTCATGTACTTTCGTACTGTAGTTCAAGGTTCTCATGGGCCCAGTTTTTGAATTATGGCTGGATAATAGATTTAGGATCTTAGCGGTTTTTCTATGATCTTAAAGAATATACATGACCTTCCTTGCCTTTTAATGCAATCTCTGTGAAACAAATGTAATATGTAGTTCATTTTAGCACTTTTACTTGATTGATGAAATTACCAAAATTCTTCTTTAGAAATATTTAGAAATAAAAGGATATATGTTAGGTGAAGTGCAATGGGACTATGAAATCAACCACAAAAAATTAAAATTAAAATTCGTGGTTGTTATACTTACGGTCAAGTTGATAGTACAATAATTTTACTTGAACAACCCTCCATTGATTTTTCTGTAGCTTTTCGATGCTTCTCTTATGCAAACACATCCTGGAAAGTATAATTATGACTCACGTTCTCTATTCCTTGATTGAAGAGCCTATTCACCTATCTAATGCACTTCATAGTTATTGTTAATACCATCAATGGGGCTTTGTTAACACCAATTCCTGGTTCCGAAAATTTCCCTCCCCTTTCTTTTTCCCCTCTACTTTCCCTTTCTGGTTACTTAGTCGTTTTTTGGAAAATGTCTAAGTGCGCGGGTTGGCGGATTCACGCGTTCAAATTTCCACTGATGCTTTTATATCACGAGTCTGACTGACCGCTTCCCCATTCCATACTCAACAACTTTTTCGATCGCAGGTTCCCAGCTAGACAGGCTCAAGATTGTGCTTCCATTGTTCCACCCCCTACAAACAACACCCAAACTTCCCCAATATACAAATTGACAACCAAATTTCCCTTTCTTTTTCTCCTCTACTTTCCCTTTCTTGTTACTTATTCATTTTTCTGAATATGTCTCATGCTTTTATATCACGAGTCTGACTGACCGCTTCCCCATTCCATACTTCGCCACTTTTTCGATCGTCGGTTCCCGGGCATGCGTGCTCAACATTTCACTTCCATTGTTCCGGGACCTACAAACAACACCCGAAGTTCCACGATATACAAATTGACCGCTGAATTCCACCATCATGCCCTGTTCCGTGTCACACATTTTGCAGTAAAAAATTTAGAGACATACAATTTGACCATCGGGCCCTCGCGTCTCCTGAGTATAACTTGTGACCCTATTTTGAAGTTCGACTGACCGCTTTCCATACTTGGCCATTTCTTGGAATCTCTTTCACGATTCGTCGGGTTGGCGGGTTCTCGAAATTTACAATCCTTAATTGTTCTTCGCCATCCCCACCACCTTCACACTTCTTTATAAATATGCAATTATTAAGCTTTAATGCTAACAACTCATCATGCAGAAACCGTAAATATTGTCATTAATGGGCGAAAGGATCGAAGAGATCTCCCATTAATACGAATTAAACCAAGATTTGCACATGGTTATATTATCCCTTCCGAGTGTTCATTTCAAATATCATGGAACCTCTTTCACGCATCATCGGGTTGGCGGATTCAAGGAATATCCAATGCTTAATCGCTCTCTGTCGTCCCCGCCACCTTCGCACCTCTTTCTAAGTATGCAATTAGTAAGGCTTAATGGTAACAACTCATTACGCAGGGACTGTATAAATTTTCATGAATCAACGAAAGGCTCGAGGAGATATCCCATTGATACACATTAAACCAAGATTTGTGGAGGGTTATAATATCCCTTTCGAGTGTTCCTTTCAAACACCATCTAGAGCAAATAGACGTTCTCGTCAACTTATGGCAGTATCTCTACAACAATTCTTTCGAAATACAGTAAACACCTTCAAGAATGATGACTAGAACTTTCAGGGGTCCAGGGCATATTCTCACTACTCATCCTCTTCTTCCCAGAAGGAAGTAAGGATATGGTCCCTTGGTGCGTCGAGAGATATATTTCAATCCAAATATTTCCAAGGCAACCCCCCCTGCGTTTATTTTTTTTATAAACCTATAAAAGTGTATACATTTCCCCCCTACGTTTATTTGTTTTGTAACACTATAAATGTGTATATCCTGCATTCACTCTGCATATTCATCTCCCTCTCCAAATTTCAAGGATTTTGCATAAAAGCACGAAAGAATGGCCGACGCAGAAGTTGATGCGGTCGATTTCAAGATAGAAGAAGATGATCTGATGGACGATGATACAACGATGGATGATGGAAATGCAGACGTTGTTCTCACTCATGCGCCCAAATTGAAATCCACCATAATGGGGGGCACTTCCTAGCTCAGCGATGGCGGCCCTAACAAGACCAAATGAAGGGGTTTCAGAAAATAAACTGACTTTGAATGCAATAACCTCTTTGCAGCTCGAGAATCTGAGTCTCTCGACTTGGATGACAGTCCTGGACCTCAAAGATGTATCCTTTCTTTTATTTTTAGGGTTTTGGATTAGGGTTTGGATTTGTGCCTGGTGTAGGCTGTGTCCCTGAAGTCTTTGAATATAAGGAGATGGTCTCTTGGTGCATCGAGAGATACATTTCAAGCCAAACAATTATTCAATTACGGGACCAGTCTCCTGTTCTGTGGAGATACAATTAACATCTTATGGGGTGAGGACCATAACTCATAGTGGTCCAAGGTATATTCCTACTACTCATCCCCTTCTGCCCATAACAAAGTAATTTGGACCTATGGAATTGCTCGTGCAGGCTGTGTCCCTGAAGTCTTTGACTGTAAGGAGGTGGTCTCTTGGTCCCCTTTTGCCCAGAACGAAGTAATTTGGACCTCTATAATTTCTCGTGCAAGCTATGTCCCTGAAGTCTTTGACTGTAAGGAGGTGGCCTCTTGGTGCGCCGATAGATATATTTTAAGCCAAATAATTATTCCACTGCGAGACAACTCTCCTGTTTCTTTGTAACCTCAAGTCTTCCGCAATATGCTAAGACTTTCGAACCCAACATTGACCTTTAGAGGAGAATACTTCAAGGAGTTCCTAAAAAAACATGATAATCAGTTTTGTATGCATGTTCAAGAGCTTGTTGATGCCTTATGCATGTTGTCACACTAGATGAACAACACATAATTGTATGCATGTTTTGTTTTTTGTAACTCCTCTACCTGTACGTATGACAAGTATGTTCAATGCTTCGGTGCAAAGAACTCAGTCCAATGTCTATGGATAAATATATATTACCCACTATTTTTCTTATAGATTTACTATTAAAAAATTTCCTTGGAATCTTCGTTGGTGCTTCTTTGTTGGATTTAACACCTTTTCTCATTTGCATGGTTCGATAGTCTCATAATTCTTAAATATTGTATTACATCAAGTAATTTGATCAAATATTAAACATTGACCAATTATATGACAATGCATTGTGTCGATCACATGAGGCTTCTATGGAAACACAAATGAATTTCACATAGTTTCAAACCAACATTCAATTCCATTCATAATGTAGATAGAACATAGCAACACTAATTCACGATGCGGGAGTTGGGGCAGTACCCAAGAAGTTTCGTTCTCATATCAACCTTGCTGAGTGAACAATCTCTTATTTCCCTCTCACTTCCTTGATTCCTTCACTCTAAAAGGAAACATATTATTGGTTTTCCATCCCTTGGCCTCTATTTGAGCACTTTTACTTTATTAATGAAATTACCAAATTTTTTCTTTGCAAATATTTTGAAAACAAATTGATATATGCTAGCTGAAGTCAAATGGGGCTATGAAATCAACCACAATATTAAAAATCAATTTCGTCGTTGTTATACTTACAATCAATTTGATAGTACAACAAGTTTGTTTCAACAACCCTCCATTGATTTCTCTATAGATTTTCGATGCTTCTCTTATGCAAACACATCCTAGAAAGTATAACTAAGATTCACTTTCTCTATTCTTTGATTGAAGAGCCTATAGAGTTGTCTAATTGAATTCATAGTTATTGTTTCTCCTAAAGTCTGCACCTGAGTGTTAAAGGGCAGAGCCAGGCCACTGAAAATTTGGAATGGTTGTTCTTTTGAATTTGTTGGTGAGTTAGAGGGTTGTTTCACCAAGACAAAAGCATGGTCAAATTGGAAAGATGATATGGATTAGGGTTCTCCTTGGCTGGTAGAAGAGTAATGACAACCAAGTGAAATAATAGAGGTAAAAACAGAGGGAAACAACAAACCATTCAATGAATAATCTGCTGCAAGAAGTTTAATACTTAAAATAATATTTCAAGGCATTAAACAATGTATCAAAAACACAATTACTCCCATAGGTTGCAATAAAAACAAATCTTCATCAAAGCATTAGATGACGCACCTCAGTCTCCTGAAATGACCAATAACACAATCTACAAAATCAACCTCCCTATTATCGAATCAACAAAGATGAATATTATGGGATCAAAGATTTTTTTTTGTGTGAGAATTGAATTGGAATTATCATAGTAAGAATGCAAACTTATCCTAACCCACTATTATTTACAAAATCCAAACATCAATAGCGCATGTAAATAAACTATACATAGTTATAGCTAAAAATCAAGTTATAGTTTATATTTGCATTTGCTCACACCCATTTTAATGATACAAGCACAATAGAAAACGAGTATGTGGATAAAATATTGGACTAGAAAACGATAATTTTGCAACAATGGGGCTTGTTTGAGACCAATTCCCACTTCCAAAAAAATTTCCCTCCCCTTTTCTATGTTCCCACTCTCTTTTATCCCCTTCTTTTCCCTCTTCTATAGTTAACCAAATTCCCCTTTCGTTTTCCCCTCTACTTTCTCTTTATGGTTACTTAGTCGTTTTTACGAAAATGTCTAAGTGCACGTGTTGGTGGGCTCACAGGTTCACATTTCCACTCATTCTTTTATATCATGACTCCGATCGACCACTTCCCCATTCCATACTTAGCCACTTTTTTTATCGCGGATTCCCAAGCAGGTGGGCTCTAGATTTCACTTCCATTGTTCCCTGACCTACAAACAACACCCAGAGTTCCACACTATACAAATTGACCACCGGACTCCCACATCATCCCCTCTTCCGTGTTACACATTTTTCACTCAAAATTTCTAAGACATACAATTTGACCATCGACTCCTCATGTCTCTTGAGGATCCCTTGTCACCCTATTTTGAAGCCCGTTCGACTGCTTTCCATACTTGGCCATTTCTTGGAATCTCTTTCGTGGATCGTCTGGTTGGCGAGTTCACAAAATCCCAATTCCTAATCATTGTTCCTTGTTCCTGCCACCTTCACACTTCTTTCCAAGTGTGCAATTAGTAAGGTTTAATGCTAACAGCTCATCATGCAACAACTGTAAATATTGTCATTAATGAGCTAAAGGCTCGAGGAGACAGTCACATTGACTATCCCTACACAACTTGTCCAGAAACATGTAGAAAAGATCTTGCTAGGTAATGGGATATCCATTACAAATTTCAACATATTAGTGAAAACATGTCCGACCGACCGTTTCCCTATTCCATACTTAGCCAGTTTTTCTATTGTGGGTTCCCGGACAAGCGGGCTCAAGATTGTGCTTTCATTGTTCCGTGACCTACAAACAACACCCAGAGTTCCACGATATACAAATTGATTGTTGGACTGCCCCATCATGCCCTCTTCCTTGTTACACATTTTGCATTCAAAACTTCCGAGACATACAATTTGACCGTCGGGCCCTCACCTCTCTTGAGTATCCCTTGTAACCCTATTTTGAAGTCCAATCGACCGCTTTACATACTTAGCCATTCCTTAATCTCTCTTCCCCGTCCCCGCCACCTTCACACTTATTTCTAAATATGCAATTAGCAAGATTTAATGTTAACAACTCATCATGCAAAAACTGTAAAGATCGTCATTAATGACCGAAAGGCTCGAGGAGATCTACCATTAATATGCATTAAAACAAGATTTGCGGAGGGTTATATTATCCTTCCCAGTGTTCATTTCAAACATCATGGAATGTATTTCGTGGGTCATCGGGTTGGCGGGTTCGTGAAATCTCCAATCCTTAATTGCTCTTCTCCGTCCCCACCACCTTCGCACTTCTTTCTAAGTATGAAATTACTAAGATTTAATGCTAACAACTCATCATGCAGGAATTGTAGATATTGTCATTAATGAGTGAAATGATCGAGGAGATCTTCCATTCACACGCATTAGACCAAGATTTGCGGAGGTTTATATTATCCCTTCTAAGTGTTCATTTCAAACATCGTCTGGAGAAAACAAATGTTCTCGTCAAGTTATGGCAACAGATCAACATCGTTTCTGTGGAGATATAGTGAACATCTTTGGGCGTGAGGACCATAAATTCTAGTTGTCCAGGGCATATTCTTACTACTCATCCCCTTCCGCCCAGAATAAAGTAATTTGGACCTCTTTAATTGCTCATGCAGGTTGTGTCCCTGAAGTCTTTGACTGTAAGGAGGTGGTATCGTGGTGCACCAACAAATATATTTCAAGCCAAATAATTATTCCACTGCGGGACCAATCTCCTATTTCTTTGTCACCTCAGGTGCTCTGCAAGATGTTGAGATTGTCGGAGCCAACATTGAACTTCAGAGGAGAAGAATGAAAGGAGTTCCTAAAAAATCATGATAACGGGTTTGACCTCTTACCCGAGTTCTTGGAAGACCCGACGACAGTTCCTGAAGATATCACAAGGTTGCAGGTTAGTTCATTTAGAAATCTATTCCGAGAAATTGCCTAGTTGTTTGCAAGAAGAATGGGACATGAATCCACAGGAAGAATTTCCCGCATGATTCTTTATATTTTTTATTTCACGATCGAGGAGCAAGCCATTTTTTATTGGGGGAAGCTACTTTCCATTGAAATTTGTTCCCAATTGTCATGATTCAAACATGAGAAGAAATTTTATATGTCATCCTACTTGGTTTTCGCAATAGCGCATTGTTGTCTGTTTCCAAAACTGTCTGTGTCCAAGAAGGTAAACTGTGAATTCGACCTAGTAACCTTCTGGTACCAGGCCTTGTGGAGGCACAAGGCCTCCCATTGTTTTTATGAGGTTTTTAATGAATTTGTCTCATTTTTCAAAGATTTATTGTTAGGAAAGGATGCTCCCCAGATGTCTGACCAGACAACCAAGTTTTTGGATAGGAAGGG
The DNA here is from genome assembly GCA_010110895.2 of Picea sitchensis. Classification (NCBI taxonomy): domain Eukaryota; kingdom Viridiplantae; phylum Streptophyta; class Pinopsida; order Pinales; family Pinaceae; genus Picea; species Picea sitchensis. The sequence goes on from SNQJ01S0016938.1 coordinate 227,526, forward strand.
GACACTTGAACAAATGGAGAATTACAGTGTAATAATTCTTTTTGGATCCAAGGAAAATGTTGCTTTCCTTCCATGTCACATTACACACAGAATGTTTGTAACAAAAATAACAAGGAAATAAAACTACTGGTTGCATTTTTTCCATGAGAAGAGAAAAAAATAGTCTATTCCTCTACCTTGGAAAGTCAGGGACTTCATGTTCAAGAATGTCAATAAGATTTACAAATTCTCAGGCCATTTCAAAAACTTGAACCTAAGATATGTTGAAAGGCTAAGAGGGTTCGACCCTAATGGGATTTTTGTAGAACATTTACTAGAATTTGGCTTCAACAATTATTTTATCCATACACTCCTGAATGAAGACAAAGACAATGACGACAACACTCCTGCTCCTAACACTGGCGACCTAGAGACATTTCAAAGCACCAATGAATTGTACAAACAACAGGGAAAAGGCCCAGGTGAGAAGAGTGACCAATCCCCAGCTGCCACTCCCAAGAGTAAGACATCCCAGAGCATCGCTCCAATGACCCACCCCAGTAAGAAAGAAACCCACAATTCTTCAAACAGAGGAGGAGATAAGAACCCTCCCTGGGGTAAAATTGATAGTTCTCACAAGATTCCTGTGAGGAAAAAGAGAAAAAATGTTGTGGAACAAGCAGAAGAGCCCGCAATTGAAAGTGAAGACATGTAACTTGAGACTGACCTGGATAACATATTCCACAACGTTGATCAGCTCGGGGACGTGATCCACCATAATCCCCTAATGGAAATAACTGAGACCGATATTTTTGATGAAGATGAATCCTTCGTATTCAAGAGCGTTGTTTTTGACAACGAATCTAAAAAATTAATTATTGAAAAGAGAGATGTAAGAAATAAGAAAGGGAAATATCGTTTAGAGATTAACCTTAGGAACATGCAACCATCCCAAATCTCCTGAATTTACCGAGCAACCGGATATTCTCTTGATGATTCCATTGGAGGAATTGAGATGGAGAATGCCAGACTGAAGGACCGAATCAAGGAATTGGAGGAAGCTTTGATTCCTATCCCATTGTTTGCTAGTCCTTTAGAAATAACCGTGCTGCATCCAAGTTAAAAGGATTCTTCAACCTCCTCACATCGTGTAGATGCTATGTGGAGAAGAATATCAAGAAAATAATGGAGCTAATTACTCAATCCTAGGAAACATCAAAAAGTATAGCTTCCTTTGGAACGAGGGCACATGCCTTGCAAGAACATTTGCAGGAGGATTTAAAAAATGAAGAAGGTTTCTATCTAGACACGGTCCTCCCTTTTGGCATCAATGTCACCAACATGACAGAAATGAGAAGAAGACAAGAAGATCCCCCTCGCCAAAATGGATCAAAAAATTAAATGAAAGCTGGAAAGAGAAATTTAAGAACCTACATCTCATTGTCCAATCATCTGAACAAGCCATATCAAAGAAAGAAGAATTATTGAGAAAACTGACCAAAATAGACTTAGCCGAAAGTACCAACGAGGTCCAAGATCCCAACTTAATCCTCAACTCCTTGCCCTTAACCAAGCAAGCCTTCGATGAACACGTTGATATTTTTAAGGGTTGTATTTAGAAAAGTTTTACGACATCCTTGAATATGGTGAATATGATGTGGACAACAGGCTTGTGGACTATTCGGTACAAAATGAAGAAATTGAACAGGATCTGGATCTGTGTAATCTTTTTATTGATCTAAGAGAATTAGAAAACGAGCTTTTCAACATAAAAATCTGTCATGAGATCAATGTGGCCCCCATGAGAAGCTACATTGAAGAATGGCTCCAAAGGGAAATCGAAAAGCTCATCGACGAAGGGAAACAAGTGATTGGGATGATTCCAACGACCTTCGACGAGAGCAATAAAAAGGCATCAACAAACAAATAACAAAGGGGGAGAGAGATACCATCATAGTAAGTCTATACTGATCACATCCTGCTTTCTTTATCAATCCAGTTATTCCACCTCTTTAAATAGAAATGTCTAACCAAATATTGATAATTTCCAATTTCTTCTTTTCAGGTCTTGCTCTCTACCGTCGCTCACTTCTTCTTTCTACAGTCCTATTTCTTGTACTTATTTATTTTATGGTCCGCAGGAGCCCCAATCCTAGTCTATATGACAAACACATTTAAATTTCGAGGAATATGTAACAAACATTATTATTTTTTGATAAATTTCAAAGAAAAGTACTTCGGGAACAATCTCGATGGTGCCTTGTAACCCTGTTTTCAGAGTGCAAAGTTAGTTCTCTTTAGGCATGTCGGTCATCTTCTTTTATTTTTATGTGCTCAGATTTTTTTTATCTTGAACTATGCTAGATGTCAGGAAATTGTTTTTTATTTAATTTGAATGTTTAATGTGTGTGATTCCTGGTCCTATTTTCCAGGAACCTTTATTTCAAAAAACAAAAAAAAACATTTTCTATCGCTTTGTATTGCTTTAAGTCATTACGACGGAAATTCTCAAAGTCCCACATTTGAACTATACACGCCCTAGCAAAAACTTAAAGAGGAGTACCACATCTATAAAACCGCAGTAGGATTAACATCCTTGTTAGGTTGTCGTTTCGGTCCTAACAAATTCAAGGGTCAACAGACTTGTAAATGCATCTACAAGAATCTCTGCAGAAATAGAAACCTTCAAATTTTTTTATCATTGCCAAAAAAACAATCAACTGGATAGACATGTTACAAATATACCAGTTAGTGCTATACTGAACTGTCATAGACATCTTACAAATATTTCCGTTATTACAAATATTTCATTTGGATAGGCATGTTACAAAGATGCCCTCTTCCTGGAGAGAAATTGCAGATCAACCTCTGCAAAGTGGGCTTGTTGCTCATGGACAAAAGTTTTAGGAAAAGGGCATCTTCCTTTGTCTCAACACCTTCTTTTCACATAGTTTAAATTAACTTCAATGAGCTAAAAACTCGTGAAAATAAACAATCATGTTAGGTGTGTGTTAATATATAGAAAAAACTAGCAAACACAGAGGTCACACAATAAGATCAAAGAATATTCGACACTGGACACATTTTCAAAAAACATTATATTTGTTTCTTTTCCACCACATATAACTTTATTTATCCTAACACATATAGAGACAGATAAGGCAAATGAGCTATTTAATAGAATGAAATGGATGTTGCTTACTTTTTCCATGGGAAAAATTAAAGAAGTGACTATGAAAATTTAAATGAATTTCATAAATACATTAAAGAGATAAAACCTACAAGGTAGGAACGAAAATTTCGAACATGGCAAGTTAGACTCCAACAATATATCAAGTTACACGTGACAGGGATATATGTGCTTTTTAGTAGCTATCTGTTGTACTACTGGTAATAGGAAAAATTACAGAATCTTATTAAGAAAATAAAAGCAAGATGGATTATGCAAAACACAGTATAATTAGAATGAGAATACTTTAAAAAACTAAATGGTTTCAATTCCAGAATTGCTCTAGGAGATTAACGCTTGGACACCTTCTCTTTCTGAAATGAATGTGAGTCGTCGATCAGTTTCCACTCTGCCATCTGGGCGACCCTGGCACTTTAGCGTCCCTGCTAAAGTTTTATCGACCTGCCAATTTTAGAACTCCCCTGGCCATATTTAGAGATGGAACACAGTTCTCACAAAGTGACTTTCTCACTAATTACTTGTTGACCCGATATTAATATAATATTATCATTAACTAATCCAAGAATTTGGAACTCTGACTCTTCGGGGATCCGAGATTCGAGGGAACTGTGTTTGTTCTGGAAGGAAAACTCCCGGAGTGACATTCTTCCAGAGTCATGTAGTAGCCTGACATCTTATGGCTGGCGTGTCGCACAGTGCCACATATCATTTTATGCATGGATACCACCTGTACTGCCTGCTGCTTGCCACGTGTCCGAGGCAGTTTCCATTTGCCTCCAGTACTTCAGGGTTCTCATTCTCCCATGGCCCCCCATACCTATGCATTTATTCCCATTCCAACTCGGTAGGAACTACGCTACCATACAACACTTGTTTCTCTTGAAAATCACAACATTAATGGAAATCATGATAATAACACAATACAAAATTGGTGAATGATTTTATGACATCAATAAACTTCTCTTAATACCATATTAGAAACATGTTCTTGATGTCATCAAGGTATATGTATATCTGAACATTTATTCTATGCCCCTTTCGTTTAAAATACTTTATTAAGTCGTGTGTGAGATTCTCAAAAGTAAGTAAACATCCAAATGCAAGTCGAATGATTTCGAGTGAAGGCCGAAAAGAAAAAGAACGAGTGATGTTCATGTCTATTTCAATATACGACATTGAGAAGAAAGTTTTAGTTTCCATCATGATGTGAGAGATTATATGAGATTTAAAGTACATGTTTATCCTTAGAGAAAATGAAATGAAAGAATATTATATGCAAATGCAATAATTCTTTATGCAGGCATTAAGAAGATGTATATATTGGAAATATGAAACAAACTCAAGTTCAAGTACACAAGGTATATGTAACCATCTAATTCCATTTCAGTCATAGTCAATTACCTTAAAACTTATTTGTCAATAAAGGTGGAGGTGGATGGTATTTTTTTCAATAGTGTCGTAAATGTCTAATTTCATTTCACCATCTAATTCCATTTCAGTCATAGTCAATGACCTTAAAACTTACCTGTGTCAGTAAAGGTGGATATTATATTTTTATAATATAATAAATGCAAAATATGTGGATGGTATTTTTTATAATATAATAAATGTAAAATATGTGGTTATATTAGGTGAAATTATAAATCAAAATATTATAAAAAAAAACATGCTTATACAAATAAAGTTTAAGATCTATTAGGCTCTCAAAAGCAAATGGAGCATCAGTTAAATTAAAGGGCATAACCATGAACTCATACCAACTCTAATGAGTTTTGAAAATTGTGTTTTGAACATCTTCATCTCATATTTTGAACTCATACAAACTACTCTAACGAGTTTTGAAAATTGTTTTTTAATCATTTTTTTTTTCAGATTTTGATTTGATGATAACCAAAATAAAATCAAGTTTGGAAAAATATGCATTTTTATTGAGTTTTTCCATAATGTAAGAATAAATTATTTTAGCAAGAAATCTTCATCCTACACAGTGTATATAAGTATGAACACATTTCTAGAATTGTAATGTAGCTCATCAAAATTCATAGAAATAGTTTTAAGAGTGGAAAGTTGATAGTCAAACTTGTTCAACTTGACATAATGAGATAATCCACTGTAAGAAATTGTACCTTCATTAGTAATTAAGGTCTAACAAAATTTTAATAGGGTACAAAATGTAGTTGAGTTATGTAGCTAACTTATAGTCAATGAAGTTATTTGTGTTTTTATAATCAATGAGAACCATAACCCACTATGTCTTGATGTGCCATTGCAATCTTAATGTCTAGAATGTGTATACACTTGCTAAAGAATGCATGGAGATTACGTGAACTTTGGGTTCAATTGACTATGTTTTTTCGTCAATGGGATTTGAGGGAGACTCTATTCCAACGAGTTACTCCTCTTCCTCTTCTTGGTTATCTGGAAAGGAATCACAAAGAAACTAGATTTTTCTATCTATATATGCCCTCTATACCACTTATTGTTACACCTAAATAAAATA